>JACJUY010002014.1:64133-109508 GCA_014220935.1 Platorchestia sp. MABIK
TCTTCTTTCGTGATTGGTGTAAATTTGAGTTTTGACTAGTTTTTTCTACTTGTTTTCAGGTTGATAATGACCCTGGAGGTCGAAACGTTCAGAAATTTTTATTCAATGACTTTCCTAAATAAATAATGAGATTGAAGACGTGTATCTTGGCACTTTTATTTATTATTCGAATATGCAGAAAGCAAACCACTTATATATATCCTAACCTAACTTAACCTATCCTAATCGAACCTATCCTGATAAAATGTCAAACCTAAAAATGCATGTAAAGGCGATCTTTTAATTTAACACTCAGGAATTCGTTATCCATGGTACCGTAAACTCGGATGAAAGCGTAACGGACGGACTAAGTAACTAACTAACTAAGGAAGGAACAAGTAGAATATTATATAGACAATTCTTTGTGCAATATAATGCTAAAAATGATAATGCTAATTATATGCGTGTACTTTACTAATAGGTGGACCGATGTCTCGAACTCAGCTAGCTGAGTCTCAAAACATTGAAGGAAATCTTTATTGTTGTTTTAGATGTTACGAGAAAGTACCTGTGTTTTCTCCATGGTTTAGTTTTACTATTGCGGTATTTCTTTACCGGACTATGTGTAATTTTACCTGCGCATTGTATGATTTCTTCATTTTATTTGCAGGGTTAAGTTGTGTTAAATATCAAAGTTTTATTTTACACTGGATGAATTTGTCTTTTTTTCGATTGAGAGAATTAACTTATCAGGAATAATGAAATTATTACGGTGGGTGAGGTAAAATATAGCACGTCAAACTGGGCACGTCTTACACTGAGGAGGTAAAAAAGCAAGTAAGCACATATCGTATCAACCAACATTGACTTTCACGTACTTCTGCACCTACCAGTTAGATTATGCGTTAGTTGATATTTTTGAAATTTTTTTTCAGGTTTCTAAATTTGTATTATAACTTTGATACAAGTATGCCACCAATTTATTTCACATTTCGACGCTATGATAAACGGATAAACATTTCCATGTGCAATTACAGAAGAAATACTCAGCAAAAATGAAGCGCTCACCTTCATCCTAATATCATTATGACAGCGCCCGAACACGAGGACAAAGTAACAATGCTGCCCTACTCTGCTCCATTTGCCTCACTCATCGGACATAGCTTCAGTAGATTTATTTTATGATGGTTTTCTGAAGGTAGATTATTGTGTCTGGGGATAATTCTGCATTCAGGGGAACAAAGTTTGCTCTAAGCTGAAGTTTAAGGTAGAAAAAACAGATTGCTTACAGAAAAAAAAGAAATTGATCGAAAAATGAGTGGAGATGTATTCAAAGATAGAGATTGTATAGCTGGTCGAAATGCAATTTAACAGATACAGTATTTAATTATTCAGTCAAATGTTGAATTAGAAAAACGAGCAAACTCATCTTGGACCTAAACCTTTAATTGTGAAGGAAAGGTTTAGTTTTAGATCCATTTTGTTTCTTGATTTCAATTTTGATGTGAGCAGGCTATGACATTTCGAGGCGGAAAATATGAAGTCAGTAGCTGAGAGTTGGGTTGGCTTTCTTTTTGTTGATATAGACTATGTTATTTGTGTTGTTAAGGACCATCTGTTTTTGGTGCACTCTTGTCCCGTTTTCAGAACCTCTGAATTTCTTTTTCAACTTTTATCTTGTTTCGTACCCTCTGAATTTCTTCCTCACCTTTTCCTTGTTTCATAACTTTTCTTAACTCACTCCTGTTCTACGCCGTGGATCTTAATTGGGAACACACCTAGAGTACATGTTCCGCCTTGCCTTAACTCCACACTAAATAGTTCGTTCAGCCTTCATTTTTTTTCGAACTCCTTTGTTCGAGGAGCCTTAAACTAACTCATTACTTAATATGAGCAGGCTACGGCAACATGGCACCGGTCACCACAGGCGGGCGGCTGTTCTGTATCTTGTACGGCTTCATAGGCATCCCCCTGACGCTGTCCGTGATAGCTGCTCTCGGCACCCTCTTCGCCAACGCCGTGTCGGCCGCTGGACACAGAAGTCGGAGGCTCCTGCTCAAGTGGGGGCTCTGGAAGGAGGTGAACATGGAGAAGGGAGTAGCAGGTCATGCTTCATGACACGAGAAGAAACGTTTGGGGAAAATACAGAAGAAAACACGTATCGGGGTGTCAGTAGGTATGCGTGAAGTAGAGCGGAGACGTCAAGTTTAATGATAGGTTTGAAGTGTGTTATGTACAAATAAGGAAAGGAGTGAGTTCTGAATGTATGAGGAATACAGTTGAGGGCAGTAGGTTTAAGGAATGCTGTGGGATCAGTAGGTATTAGGAATTTAGTAGGGGCAGTAGGGATGAGGAATGAGATCAAAAAACAGAAGTGACTGAATCAGCAAAACCATTGAAAACATTAGAAAAGAGTAGAGCGAAGGAAGGATAAAACCATGAAATGAGTCTAAAATAATGACAAATATCCGAAGATCTGGATGAAAAAGTGCAAAAGAACTATAAAAATATAGGTCACCGTACCAAAACATAAAATAGAAGAAATAGTGTGGAGCGTGATAAAACATGGAGATGGGTAAAAAATGGCTTATAGAAAGTATAGAAAAGCATAGAATTACTGCTGATGACTGGAAAAAGATTGAGTTCAGCTGAAAAGAGGCGAGAAATGTATCTTTATAAGCTAGAAGTAAAATTTTAGTTATTTAGCGGATTCCAGATATATTTATGAACTTATCTTCACTCTTTGAGCGTAACAGATGGTAACGAAAGAAATAATTTTCTTTTGTCTTTCCAGAACTGATAAGGTGCTAGAGCTTATTTTTGTTTAACGAATGCGATTGAACAAAGTTGTTTTCCACCACCACGCTGCCAGCGACCAGCAAAACTATTACTCTGAAGAAGATACTCTGGAAGCGTTCTTTACAGTGTGGTGAAAAGACTCAGATTTCCAGTCAGAGTGTCTAGAAATATTCAGGAACTTATTCTTTATTAATGGCAACTACCTTATCTGTAAACCGAATTTAGATGCTTGTTATGTTAGCATGCTTCTGATGTTAGCTAGCATGCCTATTAAGTGAATTAACATGCTTCTGATGTTCGCTAGCAAGCCTGTGATGTTGGATAGCATGCCTGTGATGTTAATTAACATGCTTCTGATGTTCGCTAGCAGGCCTGTGATGTTGGCTAGCATGACTGTGATGTTAATTGACATGCTTCTGATGTTCGCTAGCAAGCCTGTGATGTTGGCTAGCATGCCTGTGATGTTAATTAACATGCTTCTGATGTTAGCTAGCATGCCTGTAATGTTAATTAGCATGCTTTTGATGTTAATTAACATGCTTCTGATGTTGGCTAGCTTGCCTGTGATGTTAATTAACATGATTGTGATATTAACTAGTATTCACTTCATGTCAACTAGCATGCCCATGAAGCTAACTAATGAGCATGCGGCGAAGTTCATGTTTGTGACGGTAATTAGTATGCCTGCGATATAAACTAGTATATCAACAATATGAACCACGATGATATTGGCGTTAACTAGGGCTCATAAAATGCTAACCAGCAAATCCATTTGTGTTCTCAAGCTTGGCCTTTTGTTAATTATCCCCCTCAGTGGGATACAACTGTTGCATCTATTGGAATTAGCGCTCCCAGGGGGACTATGTGAGGGCCTGAGCTCAGGGTTAGGTAGGTTTCCTTTTTGTTGAAATAAAATAGGTTTTTGTTCTGTTACGGACCATCTTTTTTCGGTTCACTGCTGACCTGTTTTTCAGCTCCTACTACTTTCTTCTCCAACTTTTTCTTGTTTCATGAACTTCTTTCTTTGCTTACTGTTTCTGTGCACCTTGTGCATAGATTCCGAATTCCCTCAACTCCATACTAAATGGTGCCTTCCTCCTTCCTTTCTTGGAACATCTTTGGCGTGGTTAAGGAAGGCTAAAACTTTCTTTTATAACAATAATAATGATCTGTTAATTATCATGCTTGTGATGCTAACTATCATGCATGTGAGTCTAATTATCATGTTTGTGATGCTAACTATCATGCTTGTGATGCTAACCATCATTCTTGTGATGCTAACTATCATGCTTGTGTTGCTTACTATCATACTTGTGATGCTAACTATCATACTTGAGATGCTAACTATCATGCTTGTGAGGCTAATTTTCATGCTTGTGATGCTAATTGTTGTGGATGCGATGCTAATTTTCATGCTTAGCAAGCTAATAATCTTTCTTGCCATGTTAATAATCTTGCTTTAGATGCTAATTGTAGGATTAGGGCACTAATTTCATGACTACAAAGCTACGACTAGAGCTTAAATTTCTTAACTAGAAAACTGATATGACTGCAGTTAATTTTACGATTAAGAGGCTAATTTTACGCCAAAAAGGCTAATTTTACGACTAAGGGTCTAATTTTTTGATAGAGGGTCTAATTTTTTGATAGAGGGTCTAATTTTTTGATAGAGGGTCTAATTTTTTGATAGAGGGTCTAATTTTATGATAGAGGGTCTAATTTTTTGATAGAGGGTCTAATTTTTTGATAGAGGGTCTAATTTTTCGATAGAGGGTCTAATTTTTTGATAGAGGGTCTAATTTTTTGATAGAGGGTCTAATTTTTTGATAGAGGGTCTAATTTTTTGATTTAGGGTTTAACTTTTTGATTTAGGGTTTAACTTTTGATTGAGTGTCTAATTTTTGATTGAGTGTCTAATTTTTCGATTGAGGGTCTAATTTTTTGATAGAGGGTCTAATTTTTTGATAGAGAGCCTAACTTTTTGACAGAGGGCTCAAATTTTATGACTGATCGACTGATTTTATGGCAAAGGTGTTAATTTTTATTACAAAGGTTTTAATTTCTATGATAAAGGTGTTAATTTTTATGACTAAGGTGTTCATTTTTATGACAATGGTGTTAATTTTTATGACAAAAGTGTTAATTTTTATGACTAAGGTGTTCATTTTTATGACTAAGGTGTTAATTTTTATGACAATGGTGTTAATTTTTATGACAAAGGTGTTCATTTTTATGACAAAGGTGTTAATTTTTATGACAAAAGTGTTAATTTTTATGACTAAGGTGTTCATTTTTATGACTAAGGTGTTAATTTTTATGACAAAGGTGTTAATTTTTATGACAGAGGTGTTAATTTTTATGACAAAGGTGTTCATTTTTATGACTAAGGTGTTCATTTTTATGACTAAGGTGTTCATTTTTATGACTAAGGTGTTCATTTTTATGACTAAGGTGTTCATTTTTATGACTAAGGTGTTCATTTTTATGACTAAGGTATTCATTTTTATGACAAAAGTGTTAATTTTTATTACAAAGGTGTTAATTTCTATGATAAAGGTGCTAATTTTTATGACTATTGGGCTAATTTTTTTTACTATGATGGCAATCTACATACCGGTGATGCGAATTTAACTGTCTTGGAAGCTGATTTGCAGGATTTTGGTGCTTATTATGATGTCCGAGTTAGTAACTCTACCCTTTACAAAAAATGCAAAATTGCAATATTGTGGCACCAACTTAACCATCTCATATTTTACTTACCTAGAATGAGATGCTAAGTAAAATGCCTGTGATTTTACGGCAAAATTCATAGTACTAACTTGATTTCAAAATGTTCGTTTGCATGCCCGTGTAGTTAGTTTGAGTGTTGGCATTAATCACTTGTAATTTGAGTTTTAATGGCCGAAATATTTATTTTGTGAAATGGTTGTTCATTTTTAAGGGATTGGAATTGATGTTTTAGTGGTATTAATCTATCCATTCTGGGGCATAAGATAGCCAATAGGCTTAGGTTAGTTAGGTTTGTCTATTCTTTGCTATGGGGATTGGCACCCCCAGACGATAGTACTGGGTTGCCTCAGCTTTCGATAGACTTTTATTTTTTGTGCCTCTTTTTCATTTTCTCACCTTTTTCGATATATATTTATTTTTCCCCTTCTTCCTTACTAACTTTTTTTTTGTATGCGGGTATCTTATGTGAAACCACCTCTTGTGTGGGCTCCGTTTTCTGCAAGCCTTACTATAAAGTCCCTTTTCTTCACTCTCTTAGAAACACTTTGGAGTGTATAAGGAGTCTAAAAAGGATAAAATAGTGATTCTAATTATGTTTTAGTGACAACAACTTATACATGAGATGTAAAAATTTGTATTTCAGAGATGTAATTTGTAAATCAGTGATGTCAATTCATGTTTCAATGGCATAAATTTGTTTCTTGGGTACAAATTTATGAATAAGAGATCATAATCAATGTATCAGTAACACAAATTTGTGTTTGTGTGGTCAATTTACGTTTTGTTGTAACAGTTCATATTCAAGTAGTTTCAATCCATATTTTAGTAAATAATTCAAGCTGCAGTGCTACTAATTTATTCATCAGTGATTTTGATTTATCTATGAATGTATAATTTATATTTCTGTAAAACTTATTTTTGTTTGTTATCAATGTTACTATTTTTTTTCAGTACACCAATTTAAATTTGACTGCTGTAACTTGCTGCGATGATATAACTTTTATGAGATAAAATTTGTGGTCAGTTACATCAATTTATGTTTGAGTGTTAAAGTTTCCCAATTTGAATTTCTAAAATGTTTATGTGATAGCTGCGTATATGTTGATGATGCATGAGATAAAAGTAAGAACTTCTATCACACATCTTCAATTACCATTAGTTTCAGTTCGAATAATGTTGGTAACTCATTGAATACGCACGAATGCCTGTGATTCTAATTTGAATGTCCTTGTTTCTATATTTAAAATCCGTCAACCAAAAGATTTTGGTCAAATCGCTTCTGTCAATTAGTCGATTGTTAATGTGAATGCTTGGAATGCTTGTGGGAATATCAGCGTAGAAAATTCGAATGACTTTGATTTTTATTGACATCACTTTGAATCTAATTCGAAAGTTTATGATAATGGTTTGGATGTCCAAAATTGAGATTTAAACGTCTTTTATGTTGATATGATAAAACGAATTCGAGTATCTCCGATGTAAGTCTGGATTTTTGCAGCGCTAGTTCGAGTGTCTCCGTTGTAATTCTGGGTGTTTGAGGCAGTAATTCGAGTGTCTCTGTTGTTTTTCTGGGTGTTTGAGGCACTAATATTATGGGTTTTTGAGGCACTAATTCAAGTGTCTCCGTTGTAATTCTGGGTTTTTGAGGCACTAATTCGAGTGTCTCCGTTGTAATTCTGGGTGTTTGCAGCGCTAATTCGAATGTCTCGGGTGTAATTCCGGATGTTTGCAGCGCTAGTCTGAAAATATGTATAAATGATTTGAAGAACGCGGTTCTAGTTTGAATGCTACTGATATTTGTTTGAGCTTTAGTGACACTAACTTAAATTTCTGTTATGTTGTCTGTAAGTCATCGGCGCTCGTATGAGAGTAAGCGTTGATAATTTGAAATTCTGTGAAGCTAATCTGAGTAATCATGAATATAATTTGAGTCTCTGCCTACAAATTGGGGGCTAATGATCATAAAGTGAAAGTCACAGAAAAAAATTATTTCAATGAATATGAATTAAATTCCCATGAATACAATACGAATGTTTCTGAACATAACTTAAAACTACATGAAAATAAGGTAAAGGCATTTTCCTAGCATGACTGATAAATTTTTCATCATCAATGTTCATGATAGGTTTTTGATCATCCCTCATTTGAATTTGAACAACAGTGATGCTAATTTTAACCCCTTCCCCAACAATTTTTTTGTTAAAAACGTTACTTTTTCAGACTAATTTTTTATTTTGGTTCTATATAGTGTTTTTGATACTGGTTATGAAAACAGTTTATAATTATTTTTTCTTCCCATTTTTGTGGTCAAGTTTTTATTTTGAAAATACCTTTGTCGGCAAAAACGAGTCACCACCCCCCTCCTCCTCCTCACTTGTCGAGAAATAGTCATTGTCTGATGAACTGGCAGAGTTATCAGAAGTATTCAAGCTTCTGAGGGAAGGTTCATATTCACTATCTTCCGTTGAACGAGACATTTGGGGTGTAACACTTCAAAATGTCACAAAAAAATGAATGCAAATGTGGATGCAAACAACACCCATCCGACGACAATGGCTGTTGGAGCAAGTCTAGGAACAATGCCCTTGAAATCCCACAGCTCTACCCAATCGCCTCTGCCAGGCGTACGATTTGACGAGAATACTCGTTTCACACGTAGAATGGCTTACAAAGGCTTAAAATCGCCGAGCATATACGTATGTAGCTGATTTTTGAAAGTAAAGTTTTAGACGAGTATACTCGTCGACGACTGAAAAAAGAACATTTTGTGAAGACGAGTATACACGTTTCTGCCGGGGAAGGGGTTAAAGTGTTGATTTCTAATATGAATATCCACATAATTATATGTACTTTGGATGCTCCCAGTCCTTTTTTAAATACTCATGGTTTTTCCATTGTTCGTGACTTTATATGAAGTATTACTGGTGTTAATTAAAATACCATGGGCATTACTTGAATATCGGTAATTTAAATTTTAAAAACCAAATTTTAATTTCATCATCCGTGATTCAATTTTAAAAATCTATGTTCATTTGGAAGCTTGTAGCCCTAACCCAAATCTTCTTCATGTCAGTTCGATGGGTTAGGAATTTAATTTGAATATTAAGGACACTGTGCGAATTTGATTATCTTGACACGTGAATATCCGCGATACTACTTTGAATGTCCGTAATGCTAATTTGAATACCAGTAATGGTAATCTAATATCCGTAATGATAATCTGAATATCCGTAATGATAATTTGAATATCCGTAATGTTAATCTGAATATCCGTAATGCTAATATGAATATCCGCAATGCTAATCTGAATATTCGTACTGCTAACTTAAGCATTTGTGATATTCAATTGCAGATCCACAATGATATTTCAAGTATCTGATTTGAAGTTACCAATGCGCCAATTTAAACATCCGTAACACTCATTTGACCATCCGTAATGCTCACATGAGCAGCTGCAATACGAACTTAATCCCCTTAGTGGATCCAACTCGTGTATCTATGGGAATTGGCACTCCCAGGGGGAAAATGGGAGGTTCCGAGCTGAGAGTTAAGTAGGGCTTCTTTTTATAGAAATTAAATGTTTGTTTTGGTGATGTAAATGACCATCTTTTTTTTGGCTCACTGTTGTCTTGTTTTTCGGTACTGACTACTTTTTTCTTCGTTAACTTTTTCTCAACTTACTTTTTCTATGCCCCTCGTGCATAGATTACGCGTTTCCTTATCTCCATACTAAATGGTGCTATCTTCCTTCCTCTGTTTGGAAAGCTTTTTTTTAGGAGTTAGTAGGCTTAAACTAACATACTGTATGCCTCAATCGCTGTATGCCTCAATCTGACACTCTGCAATCTGACAGCGCGAGCGAGAAGGCCGCCTTGTGCCGGATGGAGACAGGTCGCGGCACCTCATGGTGCTGGGAGCGCTGGCTGCGTACCTACTCTACACAGGCATCGGGGGTGCGCTCTTCACCTTGTGGGAGGACTGGTCTTTTTTCGAGGCCTTCTACTTCTGCTTCATCACCATGACCACCATCGGTCTCGGCGACGTCGTTCCAGGTCTGCGAGACTGCGGTTCGATAGCTCTACGATGTCTCAAAATCGATAAATTTAGGAATTTTGTCTCATGTCGGATAAGCGGGTAAATTATTGTTGGTTTTACGATGTTGGACATTGAAATTCTTATTTTAGGGATTATATATCATACCTTTCCATAAGAAATGGTTGGTTTCTATGGTAGAATGTTCTTTGATACCATTCACTTTATTTACATGTACCTTGAAATATAATTCCTCATTCAGATTTTTATCATTTTTTTTACTGCATATCCTTTAAGGGTACAATCTTTATTGCTACATGTCAACAAATTGGTTCTTAATTTACCAGAGAACGTTATTTGAGGGTCAAGGATTTCTATTAGAACAGTTTTAACAAAAGCTGCTGTTTGTTTCGCGAGGAGATTTTTTCTTTCCATCAGTGCTGTGATTCGTGACCCGCCTCGCCTCAAAGCAAAAATTTCCGATGCGACCTTGCTTAACACACTGCATATAATATTGCTAAACAGAATAATGTGATCATGAGCAACGAATACTTATTGCTCAATAATTTTGAACATTCTCGTACCTGAGCCTCAATTCTCCTGCATTTTTTTGACTGTTTTTGCTCTTTTTGGCTGGTTGCGTGAGAAATCCTGAACACAACAATACTCCTATGGTTGTTTATATTAAGAATTGCAAAGGAATCAACATTGTTTCGACCTCATGTGACATTTTAACTGACGAACAAGCTAACTTTTTGCATGTAGATCGTGAGTTGAGTAACTTTTAAATCGGTTTGTTTCACAACATGGGGAAAAACGGGCATTTGGGCATCACAATGATTTCAACAAGTCGAGTGAAGCCATGAGCAAATTCTGCTTTGTTCCGGAAGCGTTGCTCATTTTTGGCGCAATTTTTCGTCAGAGATCCTTCCTGTAAAGAATTTCTCAGCCCTGACGTAACTAAGCTGATCATTAATCTGTATACTATATACCATAAGTGCAACGCACCTTCACATAACGCACAGAGCAAATGTTCAGTTCTGATACAATTTTTTGTTTAAGATCCTTCCAGTTAAGAAATTCTCAGTCCCATAATAACTAAGCTGATCATTTTAATTACGCTGTGTACGGTAAAAGTGCAACGCATCTTCACAGAACGCACGGAGTACATTCTGGTGTGCACTGTGTACATGCTAGTCGGCCTCGCTCTCACCTCCACCATCATTGAGCTCGTCAGGAGGCAGTATGCGGAGAGTTGGCAGCACATGAAGGTAATTAGCTCCTCTTTTGTTCTTGTGACCAATTTTGTGAATCTGGGCAATTTTCTTTAGTAAGATGAGAGTGTTATTTATAAAATAACTGTACTCAACAGATGAATTTTTGAATTTTTTCAAGTACCATGAGAGTATGATTAACAGTATTATTGTTCTTAACGAATGAATTTTCTAAAAGGTCGACGAAAAGCAAGTTTCTTAAATATATGTACAGGTAGTGCTTCAGGTCTGTGGGGATACTTTAATGAATAAATTTCACTCATTACGAATCCCAATTTGAATTTTACACGTTACGAATCTCCATTTTCTATTATCTCCTATATATATAAAAACATTTCTGCTCCTACCTTGCAAACAACGAATTATGCTCATTCAATTCTGGGTTCAGCTATTCATCTTTTGAATTAATTTCTTATTTGCACCAAAAATATTGATTCCGCTTCTCTGAATTCAAAATACCTGTAAGACTGCTGGCAATTTTGAAGTTCATCCAGGACTCGTTGCTCCCCAGCACCCCTATTAAGTTTAGGATTTTCCTATAATCGGGAAAACGTGCTGAAATAAATAGGTTTTGAATTTGAATAAATAAAATAACCCGAGTGAAATAAATATTGGTGACCATGAGATGTGGAGCAACTATAAATACAGGTGAGATATATTTCTTAGCACCGATGATAAATAGGAATAATAAGACTATTGATAAAATGTGTTTTCACACAAATTCGTACCCCAGGAGTCCGTATATGACGTAAGGAATGCTGTCCTCCAAAATTATCCCTCTCTATGATTCCCACATACCAAGGGGTTCCACATTACGATACCCACAAGAAGGAAAGGTAAGAAAATGATAGTTTGAAGCTGCAGCTACCTACATTACTCTTTTATTTCGGTTTTCCGAGTAATTTTTGCCGCATAATTTCATGGAGCGTAAAATTTTCAGTTTTCCAAGCATGCGTGCGCTTCGGTCACGACTATCCGTGACATTTCAATAAGATTTGCACATTTCGATGTAAATTTTGTTTTGTATCGGATATAAATTAAGTGCTTACAATTTCGGTGTTCATAGACGTGTGTAAATAAAATATTTTCCCATTTTTATTTCAAAATTTTAGCTCCATCTATATCGCTTCTTTCAATTAGTGACGGTCAATCAAATAAGTTAAAATGTTTGTGAGCCCAAGAAAAGTATTTTATTTCAAGTTCACTAGAGCAATTAGAGTTCTAATTTTAATTTCTCACATCATTCCAGAACACGCCTCAGATTTAGCGTTTATTTCGTTTCAATTTTGCCATTTACAGTTAAAATGTTTTTCACAGCTACGTTGGATTCAAAAAATTTGAACGCAAAGTGATCCACTGTGCTACGCTAAGCCTTCAATATTTTAAATTCATTTTTTCTTAGCAGATTTTTCTTATTTTCAGCCTTGCATCACTCACACAACTCTGGTACTAATGTATTTTGCTCGTCAAATATAGGATAGAGTATTTACGTAAGCTCACACAACTCTGCTACTAATGTATTTTGCTCGTTTAATAAAGGATAGAGTATTTCTAAGTACGTACAAACGTAACCTAGAACCTAGAAGGCTATAACATAACATTCATCCGTACTCATCACTGTGCTCACCTATCCCAATTTACAACAGTATTACTCGAGTTAAACTCCAATCAGAGTACTCATTTCGCTATTTGCACACCAGAGATTGGTATCGGAGACAAAATGACGTGCCGAAGCTATAAAATATTTTTGAACTGTAAGTTTACTCAGATATGATGTTTCGATGAACAATCAGAAGAAAAAAAAATGAAATCAAAACATACCAAGACAAGAAACTGTTCGGCTTGTTTGTGCATTGCTTTAATGCCTGTGTAAAGTTTCCATTCTTAAGTGGCTTTAATACTTTTCTATTCTTAAGTTGATGTAGTACTTCCGTCAAGTTTCCATATGAAGTTGCTATAAAGCTATCATTATAGGCTGCAACTGAGTGGCAGACTATTGAAGAACTATGCAGAAATTTGTCGTAAAGCTCACACTCGGAAATGCTTGTCAGAGCGCTCTATTATAATCTAAGTAACCGTGTACGAAAAAGTAGGCTCATTTCTGCGGGAGAAAATACACTTCCTCAAATTCGGCCAACCAATGGAAAGGCTTCATTTCATACACACTGGATGACGTAACCATTGCAACATGTCGTTAGGCCATTAGTGGGACCAGATTTAGGGATAGCAGTGTTGCCTGACATAATCTGAACGCTGCCATTGGTCCGTTGCCATAACGTCAGCATTGCGACACTGTCGACGAAAAAAAGACTGGCCTGACCCTACCTTATTTCTTCTACCGTGCCTTGTACAGAGTTTACCATTGTCGCACGTTGCCATAATGCTGCCATTGTTGACAGGAACTTAGTGGCAGACTGGGAGAGATTTCTGGACCTCTCGCTCTGCAGCTGAAGCGCCTCGGCCACACAGACGTGTCGCTGCACGTCGGCATGACGGCTGACTTCAGAGTGAGTGCGTGCGAGTGAGGACGATTGATGGTAATTTACTTCAAATAGCTACGTATCATCTCTTCGTTTTCTGTACTCGGTAACTGTGTTGGCATGAAGGCTTCAAAACCACACATCGTCTTATGGGTTGTCTGTATTTGGAATAGAATGAATTCCAATGTCATGTAACATTTGGTGTGACATCAAAGTTTCGGCGAAGTGTCTGAGATGCAAGCTCGTTGTTGTATTTAAATTTTTGATCTTGTTCGGCTGTTTCTCTTTGGGAACTGTTGTCAGCTTCATTTTCGTAAAATTGGTTGCGCAACTGTCAGTGACCTTTAAGTTTTATTTGTAGTTCAGACTTACTATCAGTAATTCAAGATTATTTCCACTACTCGGTGACGCGATCAGGAGAAACAGATAAACAACACACAAGAAGTTGGACCCATACTCAAACTTAAAGGGGGGAAATGATTTAAATTTTGTGAGCTAACGATAATACAGATTGAATCCTGTTTTGAATGTTTTAACCCTGCTCGGTGAGTTTATTTCAGCTCTTAGATTAAAATTATTTTCTGGATTAAGGATAGAAGAACAGCGCCACCTGTAAAAACTACCTCATGCATGAAGGCAAGGGTTATGAAAGGTAATTTTTTTGCTGAGATTAATTATGCTCAAAATTCTGAACCTTAATTCTTTCAATAACTAAAGATCGAAATTGCGATTGAAACCGTGCGAATCAGTAGAATGAATTTGCAGCTCGTTTTACCGCTACACTTCCCCTCAGAGGGATACAACTGTTGTATCGATGGGAATTAGCGCTCCCAGGGGAAAAATGTGTGAGGACCCGAGCTGTGAGTTAGGTAAGCCTACTTTTTGTTGAAATAAATTTTTTTTTGTTTTGTTAAGGATCACCTTTTTTCGGGTCACTGCTGTCCTGTTTTTCAGTACCTGCTACTTTCTTCTCTAACTTTTATCTTGTTTCATGAACTTCTTTCTCAACTTACTGTTTCTATGCTCTTTCTGTATTGATTCCGCGTTCCTTTAACTCCATATTAAATGGTGCCTTCCATCTTCCTCTCTTTGGATCGCATTTGTTGCGGATAGGGAGGCTTAAACTAACTAATAATCTGATCTTTTGACGCATTACAAATGGTGCGAAATCTTTGACCACTAGTGTGACCTTACAATTTTTATGAACAGCCCTAGAGAGACAGAGGGCACGAACTTGCAGCCATCGCCGAGAATTGTGTTACTCGTTTCAAGCTTTGCCGCGCCTCAAAGAAAAACCACTTCGAAACCGTCCGAATATTTCATTTAATGGGTATATCATTGTATCATTGTTGTTTATTTAAAACTGTTCCTGTTTTTGCATGTCTCTGTATTGTATAACATCGTTGTGTTATGTTGATTTCAATAAATATTACTATTATTATTAATATCCATAAAATTTTTCGTGAAATTTGAGTTGCTTGACATATGTGAAAAAAGTTTGTACGGGCCATTTCTCGTCATCATGTACGAAACTCCCCTTTATCGTACCTGAGGTGACAAATGGGATTATCTCCAATTTTTCCATCGCTCTAATTCGGTCTTTAAATAACCTTTGTTATGGTTTGTAAGGCTTAAATTAACTTATCTAGTCCACCCCTCACGGATGGTGGTGACGCAAACGGACATATCGTTGTGCTCGTTATAGCCGCGTGGCTTTAGGACTTGCCTCCGTGAGGGCAACGAGGGTTCGAGTCCCGGCGCTGGTGCCGATTTTCTCCGTTGGGTATAGGAGAAAAAAAATTCTAAGCACAAAACCCCACTCTACCCTGGTGTCTGAAATGGGTGCCGGTCTTGACCGGGGGAAAGCGTCATGGCGTCTTGGTGTTAGTTATAAGGCATTTGAAAAACCAATGTACAAGGTGATACGTATCAGGCTTGAATTGGAAATAGAGCATCCGTAGATGCCGATGTTGTTTGTGACGCATTTTAACTTGCCCTCCAGGAGCTGCGCGAGGCGATGCACTGGGGTCGAGGCAAAGGCACGTACCAAGGACCTCCCGACGACGGTGGCCTCGAAGAATTGCTGCGTCATCACAGCACCGCCGCTGCTTCCTTCCTCGCGCCGGGTAAGCGCAGGCGCGTCGTTACCTTCGTCATGTACGAAACTTCTGTGTGACGTGTTCATTGTGTTCACTCGGTGTCGCCTATTTGTGTTCACTTTGTGACGTTTGTGTTTACTTGGTGACGCTTGTGTTCACTTGATGACGCTTGTGTTTACTTGGTGACGCTTGTGTTCACTTGGTGACGCTTGTGTTTATTTGGTGACGCTTGTGTTTATTTGGTGACGCTTGTGTTNGACGCTTGTGTTTTCTTGGTGACGCTTGAGTTTACTTGGTGACGCTCGTGTTTACTTGATGACGCTTGTGTTTTCTTGATGACGCTTGTGTTTACTTGGTGACGCTCGTGTTCACTTGATGACGCTCGTGTTTACTTGGTGACGCTTGTGTTTACTTGGTGACGCTCGTGTTTACTTGATGACACTTGTGTTTACTTTGTGACGCTTGTGTTTACTTGGTGACGCTTGTGTTCACTTGATGACGCTCGTGTTTACTTGATGACGCTCGTGTTTACTTGGGGACGCTTGTGTTCACTTGGGGACGCTTACTTGTGTTCACTTGGGGACGCTTACTTGTGTTCACTTGGGGACGCTTACTTGTGTTCACTTGGGGACGCTTACTTGTGTTCACTTGGGGACGCTTACTTGTGTTCACTTGGAGACGCTTACTTGTGTTCACATGACGTGTTTCTTAACGTTTTCACTTGCGTTTTTAAGTGAAGTGCGCACTTGTTGAAGGTTTTGTGACGTGTTCGCTGGACGTGGTCGTATAGAGACAAGTAGCAGTTGCAAAATGTTCCGTGTTTGCAGAGTAAGATTTTGTTCATCGCGATTTCCCGTGGGATTCCTGACACCGATTATTCGAGCGTGTCGCGTCATAATTGTGCTCACGGTTGAATGCTAAACCACATTTTCTGGGTGAAGAAGTGTTATGAGGACTTTTACAGCACAAATATAACCCTGCCTGTTACTCGTTTAATTCAAGTAATGGTGACAGCTGGTGCGCATTTTAACATTCCACTCCACAGTTATACATAAAGCACACAATTTATACACACGGTAAAATCAATGAAATCCCTCTTATGTTTGAGTCACAAGATTCATATTATGCCTTTCGTGTTGTAGCACTCGCTGTAGTCAGTCGCTTCTTCTAAATTTTGTTGTGTTTACAGACTACATCTAATAAAAAAAAGATATCATGCTTTCATTTAGCAGCGCTTTGGGTTTTGTTGTCGAAGTAAGAAACATTGAAGTTGCCAAGGATCCATTTTTCTTGTTTTTTAGTAGGTCAACTTGGTATGGCAATGCTAAAGCATGTTTCATAAGTCAAACCTGTAAATAACGGAGTTCCAAAGATTTTGAGCAATTTTAAACTTTTGTTCATATTTAATGGAACATTTCACGATAAGAAAGGTATCGATCATTGTTAGAACAGAGAACCTAACTACCATTGCAAATCTTATTACTGGCAGTTCCTTGTTTATACAGGAAATGCTTAACAATTTTATGTTTTTCCCACTAGACGACTAGAACCCTTTCTTACTAAATTGCTGCTTCAATGCGCAGGGTAACCCGTGTGTAAATACACCTTATGCATAGATTCCCCGTATCCTTCATTCCGTATAACTGATCCTTCCTCTTCGTTCCATCGCAATCGCTTTGTGTAGCATGGCTAGAAAGTGTTAAACTAACCCAGTAATAATATTAGCGTTCTGGTGAGTTGATATACTGTAATGTAGATGTTAGCGATTTCAAAACTTACATCGAAACGGTGCATGATGGTAACTCTGAACCCTTACCTACAGGATGCAAAATACAATGTACATAGAGATTTTATTAACAGCATCTTACAAAACTTAATTTCTTACGTTAACATGTAAACATGATAGACCACCGTAAATGTTCGGAGCTCGTGCCAACAAATTCCTCTTCTACAAAACCTTAAAGCTCTTTCGTAAAACGGAAAACGAAATTATAAATTGTAAGTTGAACAATCCTTTGGTAGAATTAACAGAACTATATCATGACAATCTTAAAAATAAAAGTTAATCCATCCACATAATTATTACGTTTCACTTTCCTAAATCCACTCGCGTAGTTATTGTTGCGCTCCTCACATACTTGTTTCGTTTCTAGCATGGGTATCAATATCCCTTGTGCCAACTTTTCTTATAATAAAAAAGCAAAGAGCGCTGAAAATGTACGAAACGAGTCCTTCACTGATATAAACCCTGAGTAGAAGTTGTGCCGACAGTTGCAATAAAGTTTATCGCGTAACATCCCTGCATATTATTTCTGATATTACCATGGCAATTTTCCACTTAGTTGCATGAAGGAAAACCTAGCGAACTAACAAACAGAATTTCATACAATTTACCCCGTCGTAGCACCACGGCCTACAAATTCCGTTCTTAAGTAGCCATAGCTACGTTATGTGATGCAATACTCAGCACAGCTGAGTCCCCTTAGAAGAACTTACGTAGCCAGAAATACGCCGCGACGGCGTCAATAATTGCTTGTCGATCTTTTCCCTGATTCATGACCTTTGGATCAGGAGAACATGAGCCGTCTGAAGCGAGGTGCATTTAGCTGCCTGTGACTTGTTTACAGGTTTTAATGCAGGATTCAATTTGAGTATTCGCTCACGGTTGAACCAAGAAATCTTTCAAAATATACAATCAATATAAGATGTGTTTCAATAAAATGACCTTTAAATACCAAGATTACGTTAGCATAATGACTCTCATACACCAAAATAATTTCAATACGATAGTTCACTGAATGTAAGATTCGGTTCATTAGAGTAGTTCACTGAATGCAATATTATTCGTAAAAATTGGTTGGCTAAATGTACGACTCTATTTAATAAAATGATTCACAGTCTGTGAAATTTTCATTCATAACTTCAAGACTCTGTACAAGACTCGATTTTTTTGGATAAGAAATTTTCATCTCTGAAACATTCTAAAACACTAGAAAATGAAATTCCTAACAATTATATTTAGCTCTGATTATGCATTTCGTTCATAAATTAGTCCTTACACTAACTTAGGAAAAGTTTACGGCATGGTTGCTTAAAGTGAGGCGTCATGATATTCTGCATCCTCATCTGTACTAATAATTATTGGCTGATTTCTATTTGTTATATTATTGTAATTCACATCGCGTAGTACATCATAACTGGCCCACGGGAGCACGGACTTATGGCGATCTATTTGCAACGAAATAGCACAAAATTATTTTCCCTCGAGTAAAACTGGCACAAATGACACCGCACTCACTCGATGAAGAGAACGGAAATAATCAACCATGGATCATTTTTTAACCGATGGATCTGCTATCAAGCAAACAGTTGTCCATACTCTTACTTACCTTCCTAGTGAAAGTTTATAAGCCACGTCAAAATTCCAAAAGAAACTTGAATTTCATGAAGTTCAGCTGTCCAAGAGCGGGACAATGTCGTCCGTCTGCGTAAAAAGAAAGCTCTGAAAGGGACAGTCGAAAGTGAGCGTCTTAGGCAAGAATTGTAAAACGCACCTTAAATTCACCATTTCCCACCACCCTCTTTACATTTGAAAAATTGATGCTTAGAAAAATAACATATTCCCGAGATAAGCACGTGGAAAATGAGTGCGATTCTAAAAGACGAACTTCCAAAAATGTATAAAATTGAGCTAAAAATATTTTCCCATTTAAAATATTATGCTTTCGGAGGAGTTATTCTACTTCCCTTGCAGTTGTGAAGACATAAACTAAAGACACTTCATCAAACTTTAAAGAAAAACAAAAGCAGCACCGACACTTTCAGCTAAGCATAAAACTAAAGAGCTATTTACATTTGTACAGTAATGTTTTAAAATGGACTAGAAAAATGACTCGAAAGATGATACAACACAATAACTAAAGTGGAAACTTACTTTTTCACATAAAAAGCATCACGGCGAGCCAGCGACATGGACAAGAAGCGCATTTTGCACGAAAAACATCTTCGAACCAACCTTATGGATATCTTGACTACATTTAAACTACAATAACAAGTTTAGCAGTGAAGAATTATTTGAACCCAAAATTTTTATTTTCTGGTGGCTTACCATTGCGAATTTTCCAAATCAATTGATGAAAGAAAGTGCTTAAGGACTACTAGAAAGGATAAACTGTCGGTATTGTAAAAGAAAATTTTGTCTATCATAAAAAAGTTGCAGACTTGGTGTTACGTAATTCGGTAGCGGAGCGCTACGTCTCCTCTAGCAAGTCGGTAAATGCGAGGGAAAATAGCTACTTGACATGCTTGCGTCGGAGGACTTCTCTCGCCGAGCAGTTCAACTCTCTCATTACTAGTTATGCAAATTGAACCAGCATCAGTTAAACTAATTTCAATTAAGCAATCTGTTTGAGGGTTAGTGATCAACGATACGTCGGAGTACTCCTTTGTGGTTCTGACATATCGACTGTCGTTTACGTAGGGCTACCAATTGAAATCCTAATTGAATTTTCAGGTAAAGTTGTTGCTTTTACTCCTATGTGTAGTTAATTACAGGTCTCCAGTATCTAGTGAATTATTGGTTTTCACTCCTGTCATTCATTGGTTTTTACTCTAAGGGTTTTTACTCGTGTTTTTGGAAAATTATTTCCTACGCATTTTATAAAACTATAAACACTCGCAGAAACATCACAGCTCTGTCCAGCTGCAAAAATGGCCTATTATTTCCTTGTGCAGCTTTTTCGACAAAGCATTTATGATCTTGGCCGCCCAGCTTTCCCAGCCATACTTAAGCGACTGAAACAATAGATGTTCTGGGGAAAAAGTTGGTTTGAAGTAGGAATTTACTGACGAAACTTAAAGGAAATATGGCTCAACAAAAAGAGCTTAGCTTACCGAGAGAGCTTTCGGCAGCTCGTGATAAAACAGACACAACTACCCGTCATATAAGAAACATAACTTAGAAACAACGAACTATTCATTACACATGATAGGACGCCGTTGGAAGGCTCGCTTTAGTTTAAGGGCACCTCTGCAAAAATCATTCATGCGTACTGCGAATACTTGTGACATTCATCAAGGTTTTTGTTTTTCTAATGAATGTAGTGATTAGGTACATTTACCAGCTACATAACGAACACCACAGGAATTTCGAAAGCGTAGCAAACCTGAACGTTTATGATCCGTCTGAGAGATCAAATGAAATTTGTGGAAAAGTTCATTTTAAAATAATTGAGAAATGGACTTTTCAGATGTCGCCGAGATATTACTTCTTTTTACTTGAAATGTGAATATAAGACAATACTAAGCGCAGGGCCAAAAATTTCCGTTACAACAAATCGAAACGAAAAAATCACTGAAATAAAGCATGAACATAAAAATGTTTACATTCGGTGTATTCGTACTGTAATCTCAATATCACACGTGGGGGCTGGCCTGACGGAAAAAGCATTTTAAGTCAAGAAATGTAAGCTGCCTCAGACTGCTATTCAACTATTTTTTAGAAACTGCTTTTATTCTATTCGAAGTTTTCATCTGTAACAAAACGAGAAATAGTTTCAACATACCTTTTGAAATCATTGGTGTAATAATAGCGGTAGAGCGAAATTTTCTTAAAACGATTGTAACAGTGGTTTGCAGGGACTTATTTTCGCAACAGGATACCAATACACCGAGCTTGATGACTCAAATGCTGTTTTCCGTAATGAAAGGGAGCTACGTTAATTAAAGAATGTTAAATGGCACCCATTGTCAAAATTTGGTGTTTCTAATCAGATCAATTACACCAGCCGAAATTTGTTGTACATACTCAGATAAATTCTACCAGCCCAAATTCGGTGTACAAATCAAATAATTAGCATCAGATAATATTTGATTCTTCTAATTTACGACGAGTCAATACACTGTCAAAAAAGCAGAAGAAACTTCGTTGAAACTGAAAATCAGAAAAAAGCCTTTCTGTAGTAAGACAAGGGACGAGTTATGTAAAGAAAAGAATGAAAGAAGTATTTTAGCGAAATTTAAGCTACGTGTCAGAGGTTAGTGTGGTTCTTTTCAACAAGCGAACAGGGCAATGATTGTATTTCTAACAGGCGGCCTACGCACACGTGAGTAGAACCAAGGGTTCTACTCACGTAGAACCCTTGAGTAGAACCAAGGGTTCTACTCACGTGTGACATGAATGTTGAAATTTAATACGTAACTTAAAAAAAAAATTTATGCACATAATGGGAGCTAATTGATGTGAGGGAGTGAGATATTTCACGTTTTCGATGACTTTTTTTTGAATCAGCACTAAAAAATAGATGTGTAAAAATACTGGTGTTAGTTCAGACGTGAATTTCCGCAATAGGTCGCCTGAAAACTCGAGAAGGGTAGAAAGGGAGAAAAGGAATTCATTTGACAATCGAAGAGACCGAAATGTTATCGAGCATAAGATGACGCTCAGACGCTAACAAGAATGGAGACAAGAAGACTAGATGAGTAGAGAAGATTATAAAGCAAAATGTTATCACAGCGACACATAACCATCTTTGCAAAAGGTAGAAATAGAGAGCACGATTGAAAAATAATGAAGATAGACAGAGTAGAAAAATAACTAAAAAAGAAAAAAAACAAATGAGAGAGAATGATAAGAATTTGCAGATGAAGAGAGAGAGAGAGAGAGATAAAGAAAGAGGGAACATGATGGCGAAATAGCGAAGAGAGAAGGAGTAAGATGAGCTTATAAAACATTTAACACGAAAGACTGCAAATGAAATGCGTAATAAACTCCTACAACTGGCACTGATCAAGCTGAAAATCAGGGATTATCTGCAGGAGCACCAAGTCGCCTTAGTTGACAACAAAGACTATCTTGGTCGCCAGGATGAGCGACGGCAGAGAAACAGATGACGATGAGTACCGAGTCTGAAATAAAATATTACAGGGATAATCGTTGGGAAACCAGCCCCGTTCTCGAAATTCGTCCGGAACCTACAATAAAAATGCAGCGGACTTGAGGCTCTTTCTATACCCATTATAAAAATGAAGATTTATAATAAAAATTTACGAGTAATTTGAAGCAGATTTCAGTTGTGTGAAAAAGGCAAGCCCTAAACTAGGTGTGAATATTTCACCCCCACGTGAATTTTAAATCATTATTACTACTCCAATGTGACTGCTTTGACTCCACTCAATTACAACCAGAGTTTTCCTAGTGTAAATACAATCCTTATTCAGGCAAAATCTCTTTCGAGAACAAAACCGGAAAAAGTACTACAATGTTGCTGAAAATACAATTAACATAGACAAACGAAACCATAGACCATAAATAAACGATACCGAACATAGTCCACTAAGCTAACACGAAATAGGCGTATTGAAGTTTCATTTGGCACGATTACGACCGACTTCTCAGGTCACTTACGACACGTTGCGACTCGCTTAAGATCAAGTACTCGCTTATCGAAGATAAAACAGGTCCAGAATGTAACCTGCAGGACATCTCGATCAACATACAAATTTCGCGCCACGTCAAGTCCGGAGTTAACAATACAAAGCACATCATTAGGTAATAATTCAAAGCACTCGTTCGGAGAACAACACATTCTCACAGCGGTATTTACAGCGTTGCATCGAGAATTATCATCAGTAGAGTTGATGCTACAGGACCGGGAAGCTTCCAGATGAATAGTAGAGATAGCACGGATCATATTGCAAAAGAAAAAAGACGGGAGAAAAAGCAATGAAGTTTTAGCAAAAGTTCGCCTGGCTTTTTTTCAGATTTTCTGCTTAAACGAATACGAAGGACCTCAAATTTAGCGCCGAAGTTTTAAGAACAGCGAATTCTCTTAAATTTTGACATACCTAGACAAGTTGCTCAGAGCGTTTTTGAAGAAAGTCAAGTTCAGTAAGAATGCTATTTGCAAATACTTGAAATATGATAGAAAATCCCATTTATCATCTACTACCCAAAGCGTTTAATTTCTATGAAAAAACATTTAAAAAATGAATAAAACACATCCCTCTATCTCCTGAAGGAACTCAAAGATCGTCGTTATATTGAGGAAGCGCGACACATATAAAAGCGGAAGCAGGAGTATCTCAAGACAACGACGAGCGAGAGAAGGAACTGAACTTTGTGAACGCAGAGTCACTCATCCGTCGTAAGAGGGGTCGAAATACGAGACGGAACTCAAAAGTTGACAATTTCAACAAATATCTACAAACAGTTCCACTGAAGACTGAGTGATATTACTAAGCCCCGCTCTGCAAGATATAATTTTAACAGATTCCTCTACTGCTGAAAACGAAGTTGAATACCTTAACGAAAGTCAAAAACTGACAATTTCAACGGATTTCTCCACTTCTGAAAACGGAGTTGAATAACAAGAAGCAAGTCAAAAAGTGACAATTTCAAAAGATTCCTACACGCAGTACTGCTGGATCTGCTATCAACCTGCTGACAAAGCTGGATTAGCAGTTGTCCATACTCTCGAGAGCTGAGGAATTCCACCTCTTTCTGGAAGTCGCTAAAACCCAAAGCTCATTGTTCAACACACACTTCGAGATTTGTCGTTTCAACGAACTGCATCGGCAATTAAAAGAAAATCTTATTCCACAGCGAGAAAATAACGAATAAAAACAAACTCCCATCCTTCTGTTCCGTTCTGTACCTATGCAAGAGATTCATAAAAATTTCTTCTACTAGAACATATACTTATTTCCATTACTACAGGCTCAACATTAAGCTATTATGCAAATACAAAACGTGAAGTACATATAGTATCTTTCAGCTCAACTGAATCCTTAGAAAAAAGTTCCCTGTCATGCAATAAAGGTGAGAAACAAACTTTGCACACAGTATTTGGTAGAAACGTTAAACTATTCCATAAAACTGTATGCTTTAAAACTCTCCGAAACTATATGCCCAAATCTACAAGCATTGTACTTTCTCATAAGCTAAGAATGATTTGTCGCAAAACAACTGGCCTCGACATTTGTTGAGTAAACTTACGTACATGTAAAATACGACATCTCATGAACAACAACTTGCTCAGAGAAAATACATTGAAATCGGTCGCACTCTTCCCTAACGACAACGCGACGTAAAGAAGAACTTATCTACTGTACATTTTTATACAAATTGCGAAGCGTGATTGGGATCTAGCATGACGAGCGCTTATGCATCCTTTTATGTAGTCGGCCACACTCACGTTTTGCATTGCGTGCGAGGCGTATCCTCTATTGCTGGTCTGTACTTTTTGCAATAAATGAATGAAGACTTCCCGTTTTAATCCCCTGTTATACTGATATAGATTTTTAGCGCACAGGCCATCGAGAATTTCGACACAGACAATCTCAGGTTAGTAGGAAAGCACGCCATGCACACACCTACAACCGTACACGAACGTACGGTGAATACCTACCTGACTGCCTTACCTAAGTGATGGCAGCTCTCAGCATCTATTTGTGGGCAAAGCGAGATTGCTGTGTCCCAATGGGAAGAAGCTACAAACATCTACATTCATGATATTTACTTTTTGACTATTTGGACAGTAAAAAAAGCTTACAAAAGAGGTATCAAAAGCTCAGATCTTGTCTGTACTCAACGTGAATAAAGGTAAGGAGTTAAAATTAGCTTGAGTCACATGAAGTAGCAAAAGCGCCTAATGATGATTTACGTGAAGCATGATGAAGAGGACACACGAAATGCACAATGCACATGGCAAATAGAATATTTTTTACAAATAACACGCCAACGCTCATCCATCCTTCTTGGCAAAAGACCGTCTCGTTGCACCTAGTAAATTCAGTGCGCGGTGAAACAATCTACTTTAATACAGCACCGTCCTTAAATAGCAAACAAAAGCTAGCTATAGAAAAGTTGATTATTGTTAGTCCTGGATAAACTTCTCGGTGGCAAGATGATATCGCTCTCCTGCCGTCGTATGGTGACGATGCCCCGTGGTGTGGTGTTGTATCTAACGACTTCGGGGAGCGGCAGCGGGGAGGAGGCGCGACCTGGGGATTGGCCTCGGGTCATGGTGGAGCTCCCCATGGGGACAGTCATGTCCAAATCCCCGTCAACGTCTTCGATTTCTGAGAAAAGATCAGCGTTAACTCAAACGTAGAAAATCGTTTAACTGTTAGTTCTATTTAATTGCTATTTCAGATTTGTGTCTCATCTCAAAAAAGGAGTGGGACGCTTGAAAAAAGTGCTATAGCTTTGCCTATAAATATCTAAATAACTCACAAACATACATAGAACATGTTTTAGATGCTAAGATTTATAAAATCATCAACTCTCTCGACCAATCGAAAACATTCCTCCAGTTGTCGAAAAAAAAGTAACGTGGCTCAAGAACTCGTCTTAGTTTATTCCAGCTACACTGAGCACTTTTTTCTGCCATGAGATTATTTCAGGCTAAATTAAGGCGATGCAAAGTTATCAAATTTATTTTTAAAAATCACTGTATAGAAATAAATTTCGTTCATTTGAATTTTACGCTCATGTTGACTTCGTTACAGAATCTCAGAAAATTTGCAGATAATTCTATATTCTCAGTTGACTTCCACCTTTTTTACTCCACGAATCCACTGAAGTGGTTTGATGGTCTCTGGTACAATCGCCGCTCACTTCTCAACAAGGCACTCCTAAATACTTTGTTCTTTGTGTCTTTGGAAATCTGATCCTCCTGACATCTCACCATGCACCCAGCGTCCATTTCGTTTAATTTTTTACCTTAAGTATAAACTTCTCGAACCTTCCATTCTAAATTTATTCAGTAAGATTATTGAACCTTCAATTCTAAATTTATTTATCAAATTAATCGAATCTCCCATTCTATATTTATTCATTTTTCTTTGTCAAGTTGCCAGTGTTTTTAAATGGACTCTGCTATAGTCTTAGGACTAACGAAAAAGTGAAATGTCGTTTTTTGGCACTTGAGCTTGGGCCTCCCATACTGTGTTTAGTGTATTTCACAAAACCCGCGGAATGATGAGTCTCATGCACTGGAAATTCCTACAATTGTACATTCATCACCGTAAAAAACTCACAGAATTTCACAAAACCCACGGAATGATAGGTCTCATGCACTGTACGTTCCTCCAATTGGAGGGCAAATATGCAGAGAGGCCTAACCCACAACTCAGAGATCAAAACTAGCAGAGCGGATTAAGTGAAAATTTTACCTTATAGTGGCGTGGATGTTTTTCAGGTAGAGTGGCCTAGTTCCTAACAAGTTCCTAATTAGTAACTTGGCGAGGAATAACCAGCTTGGCAACACTGCGATGAACACCAAACCTCTAACTTGAGTGTCTTAAAACTCCGTGTTTTATGGGTTAGGCCACTCTGCATATTTGCCCTGCAATTGTACTCAACACTCGTCACCGTAAGTTCCTCACACCAGGACACGTGCAATAAAAATCATAGACGCCCTCTAGCGCTTACATTTGTAGTGATATGCGCCAGCAAAAATTTTGGGGGGTTCCATTTTCTATCCTCTCTCAAGTTGAAACATCCGACGCTAACGAACAATTACAAAAACTTTTTATAAATACTCAGTCGCAGACAAAACTCCTAGAAATACCATTCCTTTTTCAATGAAAATAAATTGAGAAAAGTATTTCGAAGCGATGCTTGAATACTCGAGAAAACTTACTGAGGTTAACAAAGACGCCGATTTTATCTCATCATTACCAAGAAAGTTGGGACAAGGTAATTTCACGAAGAAGAAAACGCTGGAAATGACCTCACGCACACGTTATGCTGAGTCTACTCTCGTTATTATGAATGCACTCACGTAATTATGAGCGTAGGTGCGTCATTTTGAATATTCGCACTTCAGTATTAATATGCACACGTCATCATGAATGTACACACTTCATCATGAATGTACATACGTCATTATGAGTGCACAAACGTCATCATGAATGCATGCACGTTAGTATAAACTTAGGCACATCATTTTGAATATACGCACGTCATCATGATTGTACACACGTCATCATGCAAGCTCACACGTCTTCATCTAGCGTAAGAAAGTAGCACAAACACACACAAACATACACCAGGAGTCACAACACACCTGGCGAGAAGACAGACGTGAGGTGGTCGTTGTTGTCGACCGTGCGGCGCGCCGCTCTCCGCCTGTCCAGCAGCAGCCTCCCCACCACCACACCCAGCAGCGACACCAGGCCGCAGAACAGCCCCAGCACCAGGTACAGGGTGAACTTCTCGAAGTTCCCTGCACCAGTGGACGTTTGGCTTACAGTTTGCTCGTAAAAATGCTGAGGATATTTATTTTAGGACTGCCTAGAGAGAATTTCTCGAAGTTCCCTGCTCCAGTGGACATGTGACTTGCAGTTTGCTCGTAAATGTGCTATGGATTTCTATTTTAATACTGGGTGAAATGAGTGGAACTGAACGCTGTAGAAGTAGAGAGGTTCGACAGCCATTTGTAGTTTTCCTTTCTTGCTGTGTAGTTTTCTCGGTATTTTTTGTGGCACGTAATGATTGAGAGACCATGTCATTAATGTGCTAATGAGTGGGACATTTGCAGTCATGTGAAGCGAAGGACTGGTGGTAATGAACAGGGGGAGCATTTAATGGGGGAGGGAAACTTGCAATCGGAGCTGGGAATAATTGCGTTGGAATGCCGATGAAATTTCAGTGAAACGGTGGTGACCATTACGGTGATGTACCATTACGGTGATGTACCATTACGGTGGTGACCATTACGGTGATGTACCATTACGGTGGTGACCATTACGGTGATGTGTACGAAATCACCGAACGGACAGAAAACTTGAACGGAAGGCATGAGAGTACAGCTACAGAATGGTGACGATGGTTAGAATATTAGGGATGTTACTATTGAACATAAGGGAAATGCTACGTTACTTCCAACTGATGAACTGTAATACATCCAGAAAGTGTGTTTCTGTGTTTCGAAGTTTAATTTTCAAGTTTCTCATACTTCAGAAATTGGAAAAAATGACTCAACAAGGCCACTTTAAGCTTAAACATCAACTTCCTCGACTCAAAATAAAGGGAAATTACATTCATTAAATAGTAGACATGATGTCTATGACCTAATCTATGCGACAAAAATTCTAGTGGATAAAAGCCCTGAAAACTTTATACGAATTAAATATGAGAAATTTATTTAATCATTTATCTATCTTCGATTTTTTCGAATCTTCAGCGTAATGTTCACACATGCACATTATCAGCAAATGTTTGCGTATTAAGGCGCAATAGATATTAGTAATAAGCAATGATTTTGCTTGAAAAACTTATAACCAACTTTAAAGTCAACCAATTTGAAAATTAATACGCTGACACAATTACTGCACAGTATTTATTTTGTACTCCTCTTTAAATTCATCATGGTAATAAAATACCCTTATTATTATTATGGTAAAAGCATACAATGGAGCGCAAAATATGACAGGGGCACTAAACGTGTATGACAACCAGGCTTACTTCCGTTCGTGTATAAAAGATAAATCCACGGTTGAAAGATAAGAAACATAAACTTGAGTAACCCAGGATTTTGTGCTATCAAAGAAAATTGGTTATATTAATAGCTCCTCCGGTTACTCAAGAATTGTGACACGTATTCATCAGATGAAAATGGACATCATCAAATGTTTTCATAACTCACTTTGGGTTTAGCTTTCTTCAGTGAAAACAGTTGTATTAAACTCTATTTTCATTGGCCTTGGTTTGAGAATTTTAGCTCTTCACGAGAAAGTAGCTCATACATGCTTGTGATATGAAATAACCACATTTCAATGTGCAAAAAAACCTCTGGCTGCTACAATGCAAGTTTCTTATTCTTTAGACCCTTCCAAGCCAGGCCGAACAAAACATTTAACCCTTATTTGTTTAAAATTGTTCGATCAGAAAATTTGTCGGTGCACTGAACATCCTGACTGCTCCAATACAAGTTCCTCATCTTTAAACCCTTTCAAGCACATGAACCACCATTCGCTTAGTATTATTATATCAGTAAATGTTGTCCCTGGAATGGACAGAAATTGAGAGTGAAGCAGCCTACGTGACACGAAGCCGACAGCGCGCATCCACTCGGTGATGAAGCCAATCTCTCGCTCCTTGGAGCCCGCCAGGATGGTCACCGTGCAGTTGATGAGGTCAGGACCTCCACCTCTGGTCACCTGCTGCTGGTCGTGCTGGCGGTAGCTCAACTCGTCTGCAAGTGGTTCATTCATTATTGTTCATTTATCATGGTTCATTTATTATTACATACTACCAAAAGATCACAGTGTAATCGCAGGTGCAGGGAAGTGACTTAGCTGCAAAATGGACCAGAGAAAAGTGTAGATGACTGATAACTCAGGGGGTTTCTTTGACACGTTTCCTTAGTATACATATTTGGAAAAATTACATGATGAGAGGTTATAAGAACCAAAATTATTACTTTTAAATAAATAAGGTGCGAGATCGATGAAAAAAATATGGGCGACGAATACAAAAGATGACATTTTTGATACAAGTTTTTTGCGCAATCAAATGAAATAAAACAAAGACGTGAAAATAACAAAAACTTACAAATTTTAAAGCAATTTGTTTCTCACCGAAAAAAAAAACAGCATACAAATATCACACATGTCCTTCAGATGGAGGACTAGTTTGGGAATTGCACGCGAGCTCGATAACCAATTCCTTCTAAACCTAAATTGAACATAATTACAATAGCGACACGAACATATTTGAATTACTTCAATATCTCAAAAGCTGTCTTAGAGTTCTTGGCCAAACTTTAGCTAAAGCACCGCGCATTGAAAATAGGTGACAAACTATCCCATTGATAGAAACGTAAAATGAATTTAAAAATGTTAGAAAGTCGCCTTCCATGAGTGACATATCAGCAAAATTTGCCCGACGAGATACATCAATGATGTTGTCAGAATAACAAAACAATCACGACAACATTGATGTGCTATCATCACCAACACACATGATTCAAGTGATGGCAAGACATTATTCGCACGGCGTTATCGCAAAATATAGGACGTTTTTTAAATACTGCACTCGAAAAAAATCTTTAATAACTTTTGATACAATGAACGAATTTTTGAAAACAAAACGGCAACAGAATCCTGAAATTTATATCTTTACTTTGGTGCCAACGTATTTATGATATGACAATCAAAATCAAAGGACACAGTAAAATTCATCCTGTTTCGAAACTGTCGCCAAGATGACGGACTGGACAAAGGAACAATTAGCTTTTAAGAGCACTGCATACTTCTCTAATGGAAGGAGCATTGTCTTGCTGCAGCGAAGTTTCAAGAGAGAGTACAACCTGCAAAGTTCTCCGTCAAAGAAGGTCTGACTCAACTCAAGGGATGCCATCTTCTCAGAAATAAGATTGATCGGTCCCACTCTCACCAGTGCAGCAATGAGAAGCATGCGAACACGAGCCCAATATTGCTTGCAGACGAGTGGAAGCCACATGGACAATATCATTTTAAAAAATTAGTCCAAATATATGAAGTAAATCTCAGGATTCTACTGCCGTTTTACTTTAAAAATTTCGTTCATTTTATCAAAATTTATTAAAGATTTTTTTGAGTCCCGTATTTAAAAAAACCCTATACAATAAAATGGTAGAATGGCGAGCACCACCGACTGGAATAGCGACCCATTAGCATAGATAGCGTAGAATTACAAAAGTGAAATTTGTGTTTTATCTCCGATTGAATTTATCGATCCAACAAATTAAATAACAGTAGATTCAACGCTCCCTCAGTTCAACATTGGTGCTGTTTTTATGACTGCCAGATGAGGTTTGCTATTATGGGATGAAAAAATGAACTGATGATACCCAATTCTCTCAAACCAAAAGAAAGCTGAAAAAACTGAGAAGCTGAAAAGACTCTCAATTTTCCCGAAACTGAAAATAGTGGAGCAAAGCTCACCAACTTCCTTGACTTTGGTGTGTGGGGGAGGCTTTACGGTTGGGTTGAAAAATGGAAAACTCGGGGCATGACCAGAAGGCGGTGCAGCAGACCCAGCTCTGTCCGGGTCCTTCTCGCCGGAATTACGAAGCCTGTTGAGGTTGTGCTCCGCCCCGCCCTTGTTCGGCGCTCCTAAGACGTTGAGGCGGGGGTCGGAGGAAGGGTCCGGGGAGGAATCGGGGTAGAAGACGTCCAGGGACGTGGAAGGGGGGGAGTAGCTTGGGGGGTGACTCGAGGTGCTTTCCAGCTGGGGAAGTTCGTCTGCTTCCAGGCCGCTTTGGAACGATGGCTTCAGAATGGATCGAGGCACTGCAAGTTTATGTTAAAATTAGGAGAATATTTTTGCAGGATTGCGTAAAACTGTAAGCTGTGAAAAGGATAGATAAAACTGACTATCGTAAAATCTATTGTGCTTAGAAGAGAAGAATAATACCTGAGAACAATCTTCTTACTGTCAGAGAAGAATAATCTCCAAGAAGATAATCTCTGAGAAGAATAATGTCTGAGAAGAATGATCTCTGAGAAGAATGATCTCTGAGAAGAAAAATATTTTGTTGAGATGAAGAGAATGAGTTTTAATTTATGCTCTTCGAAGCCCTTTTACGAGGATTATTATTATTCTGCAATGTCCATGAGCGCAGTTAAAAATAAATAGGAAAACAATCGTTTTCCAAATATAGCATCTGTATTGAAGATTTTTTAAACCAGCGCGGCAAACATAACGGGTCGTTCCTGAGGAAACATTGACGAGATTTGTGAGGTTTACAAGTAGGTAACCCGGAAAAAGATTTTAAACGTTTATCCCATTCAATGAGTGTCAGTAACCCAGAGTACAAAGACAGAGCTAGAGACACAACATGACTGTCATCGATAGACTAAATTCTGGGTCAAAGTCTGCGTAAAAGCCAAAATAAAAAATATCAATGAAGGGTAGGTAACTGCGTGGGATTACTTTCACTCATTAGAATGAAATAAGTTAACAATGTGCTCTTGGGCAATTAAAATTTATCGAGAAATTTTGACGTAGAAATCAACAAATAATTTTTATTTTTCTAATTTAAAAACGATACAGCATTGCAGCAGACAATCTCCTCGCCATTTAAAATTATTCCAGCAGTTAAAAAGTGAGTGCATTTTTGCATAATAACAAACTACCCTGCGACATTCTCCCCTCTGTCGAAGGCATGGCTAGGTACAAATGGCTAGGTTCACCAAATCCGCGATAGCCCGCCCTAACACTTCCCTCATTGCAATACCAAAGTTGGCTGGCCTTCCAAAAACACACGCATTGCTGAGACGAGTAATCGGCACAGCCTGCAAAGAAATGCCAACAACAGCAGGCATCAAAGACCAAGGCTCCTGAGATTGACAGCATGGAACAAAGCAGCTGCACTCCTGGCTCAAATAACATCACACACGGGGATCTCGCCTTCCGAATGCTGCATATCGGACAAAAAAATAAGTCTGAAAAGGGTCTCCGAGAACACCGAGACTGCACATGTTCGTAAAATTCTCCTAGCATTAATTCGAGCTTATCTTGAGTTTCCGGAATTCCGTTCGGTAGGTAGCTGTTAATGCTTCCCATTGCCGTAGAACGTATGATCTCAGCGTCGCCGCAGCGTTGTGTGAAGATTTGCTAGCAGAACCAACATCAGGGTTCAAAATTTAAGTAAATTATCTGTTCCGCCATGTATTACTGCAGTGTTAACGTGTATCCTGTTTATTGAATGGCTATTGCTTCTGTAATTAACTCGAGATTTACGATAAGAAGACAAACACGATCCATTTAATTGGGTTGAATAGCATTGTAAATCCTTTCTAATAATGAAATTTCACTTTTTTTGGAATTCATTTTACGTTCTCAATATTGTACGGAGGACATCGATTCATTCAATCGTTCGCAAAGCTTTGGTCATGTCAGACCATCTCGTATTAACATTAATGATTAAAAGGAGCCGAAACAACTGTGATAAATTGAGAGTTTGACGAGTGAACACACCGACCACTTTCTACAAAGTGAGTCAAGGAAAATAAATAAGATCACTTTAAATCAGCTGAAATCTTAGGCCAATTTCTTCTTTCATTTTACTTTATTCATCTACAAATGCACTGGAAAAATATACATGACCTGATGAATATAATAATCATATTATAATATTATATTCCTATCATGAAATTTACATCAGAAGCGAATTATACCCAGGAAGTAGAACGTTAATTCATTAGTCGAATGATAATTGGGAAACTGCGGTTGGCTCTGTGTCTTCACAGGTAAATTATATTAGAATATTTTAACCCTTCCTAACCGCAGCAAAGAGACGAAACCCTTCCTGTGTTCCAAAGAGAAGTAACAGGAAGGCGTAATTTGTACAGAGTTAAGAGAAGGCATTTATGCTCGAAGTTGTTCCCACACAAATTTCCCTCGGCATTGAAACAACAAGGTAGAAAGGAAGTTTATGAAACAAGATAAAAGTTGAAGAGAAAAGTAGTAGAGACTGAAAAACAGGACATCGGTGAACCTAAAAAAGAGATACCGTAACAAAACAAATCACTTAATCTTATTCATCAAAAGGAAAACCTACCTAACCTTCAGCTTGGGGCCTCACAATTTCCCCCAGCGAGCGCCAATTCCCAAAAAGACAATAATTTTGTCCTCGTGAGGGATGTCTTGAAAACAAAGAAACCTGTTTGAAGAGGATGGTCGAGCATCTGAATGAACGTTTCCAAGATGCTGTATTTTTAAACTATTTTGGTCAGAGATTAAGCATCATCAGGCATGCTTCATACAATGCAATTACATTTGGTTCACAGGAATAAGGGGTTTGGTTGTGCTCCACAAGAGATTCGGATAAGACGCTTTATTGTAACCGTTGATCCAAGACGCTTCTCTTACGAGTAGGTGCTGCGGCGCAAAAATGTGTATGCTGTAGGCATCATTCTAATTGTACACCTACATGCTTTTCTCGGCACTTTTTTTTTACTTAACAGTAAAACAACTAAACACTCATGACAAACTCTCATTAGAATGGCAAAAAATTTCGGAAAAGGATAGTTCCTCATCAAAAATTTTAATTAAACAATGACTTACTAATAAGATGAATGTGAAACGTTCTTGATAGTTGTAATTGCATTTAATTGTGTACTGCTCCTAAACATAAATGATTTAAGTATAAAACCAGCTTGGATTTTACAATTATTCGTGATAAATGGCTAGCAAAACGTGTGGTTCTATACTGTGAATGTATTAGGCAGAGCTAATAAATAGGATCCATGCCCAATTTTTACACATATCAGTTTTTTATGCCGCAAGAAATTAGTCAACGGGGAAATGAATTAATTTAAATACAGTGAATTAATTCGGTGCCTCGTTCTACGGGGAGCGAGATTTCTCTTAACAACAAAACAAGCCTCCATCAAACGTCCAGATTCAACCACCCGCCGTACAGCAAATGTATCAATATTGAAAGGAACAAACTAGGTGTTGGGGAAAATTCTCGTGTTAAATCAGTAATCAATCGTAAAAAGTACATGCACACAGCAAATGTCATCACCTCCGTCATGTAATATGTGACCAAGAGTCCCTAATTTGGGGCGAACTGAACATGGTTCACAAGATAAAGTGTTCGACACAAGTTATTAAAATGAGTTTCACGGAGATTTACTGAAGTAATCTTTATAGAAATGCAAAACAGTTCGCTCTCCGCGTTCGGTTTATTCTCTAGTGCCTTCGTAATCGGCTCATGTGCCCCACACGTAATTCTCGTTCGTTGACCTTTAAATTCCCTCAATAAATGCAAGACCTTCAGGAAGCATCTAATTCCTTCTTAATCCTTTTGAACCGTCGAGCGCTACAAAATTAATAACAACACGAAGATCACAGCAACTACTTACGCAGGGCAGGGGGCTGACAGCAATTTTGCATCACGCTAATAGAAATTTTGTATAACGCTAATAGAAATTTTGTATAACGCTAATAGAAATTTTGTATAACGCTAATAGAAATTTTGTATGACGCTAATAGAAATTTTGTATGACGCTAATAGAAATTTTGTATAACGCTAATAGAAATTTTGTATAACGCTAATAGAAATTTTGTATAACGCTAATAGAAATTTTGTATAACGCTAATAGAAATTTTGTATAACGCTAATAGAAATTTTGTATAACGCTAATAGAAATTTTGTATGACGCTAATAGAAATTTTGTATAACGCCAACAGCAATTTCGCATAACGCTAATAGAAATTTTGTATTACGCTAAAAACAATCTCGGATTACCCCATCATCAATTTCGCATAACGCCAATAGCAATTTCGCATAACGCTAAAAGCAAGCTCGTATAACCTCAGCATCATATATGCCGTATACTTTTATTTTTCATCTTATTTCTTCATATCATTTGCGTTAGTTTTAATTCATTTGAGATCGAATTTGAATTTCGTTTTCTTGTGCATTGGGGCTTGCCATCTTAGATGATGTGTCACTTATATTCTTCTTTAATATAAAAAAACTGAACTTTTTTGGTTTGTTCATGTCCCATGTTGATTAAGCTTTGCAGTGCGAGGGACTTTTCCCCAATCTATTGTTTGCCACCCATCTGTAAACTTTCTCCCTCTAATTTTCATTTTTCTCATTTTTTCCTACTGATGGCTTATATTCCCTCGTCGACATCGGATTCACTTTAATCTGTGCGGAGGATCGCCCTAAAGAGACCGTAACATTCCCAACAAGAACTCAATTTTACAAAAAACCGAGTCAATACGTACTTCTCAAACATTTTCGTTTTTTTTTTCCCTATATTCTGTGTATTTTATTTAAAATCTATTTTTCATAAAGTGAATAATTCAAGAAATAATTCAACTTATTGGGAAATTGGAGTTTTTCATTCAATTTGAATAATTATAAGTCTTCGAGCACTCAATTCCGTGAAAACTTCATCGTAGCTAATCTATAACTTCTCAGTTCGGCCTGCGCAGCTAAACGTGCGAGTAGATTGATACAAATCGGTACTTACTTAGGTCAAATAGTGCATTCACTACAATCATGAAGATCTCATAAGAGCATTTACTGCGCACCAGTACAGCTACACTACTAGCTAACATTCGTAACACATCATACCTGCCACACACCAGTGCTCAGTCGAACAATACTGCAAACATACTAGTTGTTCTTTAGTGTCTAATGAAACTAGTGATCATTTATATGCATTTCTTGTTCATTAATGTCTAGGTTTATTTCAGCTGGAAGTTGTGATCACACTCGCAATCTGTAGCGTGCCCCACGTTAATTCAACACAATTACAATGCTTACGTAATCTTAAACGCCAGCATTGAAAACGAATGCTATGCTGTCTAAATGACGAACGAAAACCCCACAATACACACATGACCCAAAGTAGGAAAGTGACAAAGCAAAATTTATTTCGACAACAATTATCAGTGACAAAAAGAGACTGGGATAGTACACAAGTACGAAAAAATTTCTGGCGGCAGATGCATTTCATCAACAATCTCACAGCAAAAAAGTGTCAGAAAATGTCGTCCTGGATGCGAATACTAAAAAATATTGAGTAACAAACACGTATGCATTTCGGCAAGAACCTATAATGTCAAAGGCGTGGTAAAAGCAATAAAATTTGCACGCAAGCGACTGACCGCACGTGAAGACAGTCTTCATGTACAAGGCGGACAAGGCAGAACAGGGCCGGCCTCCAAAGCGGTCTGCGTCTGCCACCAGGTGACAAGTTCTCTTCCCTTGACATGCCTCCATCACCACCTCCGTCGCAAAGCTGGCCTGGCACTCTGCGGAATTGAACTTCATATAAAAACAGGAATCAAAGACGTTGTTTGGAAGATTCTGGCTCTATTGCTTCTCCGTTTTGTATTTTGTCAGAACACATTCTGCTTACCGATTTATTTGCTAAAGATGTGAGAATGTACGAAATGTCCACTCTAAGACATTGGTTCTGATGATATTTTTGAAAGGAATAAATGTTGTATACGGTGTTCTGAGTTCTCTCCTTTATGTTAGTGATGCAGGATTTCGCAGAGGAGTTTCAACAGCAGATCAAGTAAATCAGTAAGAAAATGAAAAACGAAGAGCCATTGGTCGCTCTCGAAGGAAAACTTATTCGAGTGCGAGTTGGATAGGAACTCAGAAATGAGTTTCTCACAAAATAAGAAATTGGAGTTCATGAATGAGAAAAAAATTTGGTAAATTTTCGAACGATGAGAAAACTCTAGACAGAGCCAATGCTTAAAAGAAATAATTCAGCAGCACGTATTTCAACACGGAACCAGACTTGACTAAAATTATTTTAAACTGTTTTTAAGCCCGAGCTTGAACCATAATGAAATTAGTGCACGCGGGGAGTTCGAAATGATCTTCACAATGTCTAAATTTAGAATTGGAAAGATTGATTTTACCTCCATTACAATGATAGTTTTCGCTTAAATAATGCAATGACTACGACGTTTGAATGTGGACCAACAACACTGTGGCATGTTCGAGCGTTCAACTTGTCTGTGTCTGACAAAAACAGTTGCAGGAAAATGTTGAGGTTAAATTTTTTCAGTTCTTATTAAATAATTCTCATAATTTAAAAAAAAATTAACCTTAATTAACATTTTCCTACAACTGTTCTTGTCGGACACAGACAAGTTGAACGCTCTAACATGCCAGTGTTATTGGTCCACATTCAAACGTCGTCGTCATTACATTTTTTAAGCGAAAGCTATCATAAGCGCTAGTAGAGACAGCATTACAAGCGTGAGAACGGTGGCAACCTTCTCATTAGTATTGGCTTAAACATCAATCTCGAAATTGATTGCAGACATTTGTTTTGGTAACACTGAACTCATATGAGATGTAAAGTTTTCGTACCGTTATCTGGGGTGCTACGAAGGCTACGTTAACTGACAAGTAATAAAACAATCAATCTTATTTAAAAACATCAGTTATTTAAATGCTTTAGCACACAAAATTCATATTGGAAACCCAAAAATATCACGAATAAATTGTATTATTTAAGGATGTATCCGCCTTCAAAGGACGAGGCAAAGATTTTCGGGGAATACAACATGAACGATTTCATGTACAAGAAAAGGTTTTTAACAATCCATTAAATACATGCAAATCATAGAAAAGTAAGGAGAGTGATTCCAGGCCAAAGAGGAACAGAAGAATAGATTAGATTAGAGGTTAGTTGAAGCCTCCCTAACCGCTATGAAAAAGAGCGTACCGAAGAGAGGAAGGCATCGTTTAGTAAGGATATTAGGGAATGCGGAATCTATGCAGAAGGGGTATAGAAACTGTAAGTTGGGAAAGAAGTTCGTGAAACAAGATTGAAGTTGAAGAAGACAGTAGTAGGTGCTGAAAAACAGGACAACAGTGAACCAAAAAGGTGGTCCTTAACATAGAAAAAAATTATTTATTTCAACAAAAAGCAGGCCCACCTAACTCTCAGCTCTGGCGCTCACTCATTTTCCTCCTAGGAGCGCTAATTCCCATAGATAAAATAATTGTATCCCCCTGAGGGGACGGGAACAGAAGATCTTCGTCCAAAAAGGAATAGAAATTCCAGGCCAAAAGGGAACGGGAGAGTGTGATCAGAGGCCAAAATGGAACAGAAGATCTCATGTCATAAGGGAACACAAGATTCCAGGCAAACAAGGAACGGAAGATGGTGATCCAAGACTTAAAGGCTACGAAAGAAAGCAATTCGAAGCTAAAAGGAAGCAGGTTTACCTTCGTCAGGCGCATCGGGAGGTTGTGGACACTGGATGCTGCCTTTGACAGTCCTGCCGAAGAGGACGCTGTAAATGGCGAGGCGAGCGTTGGGCTCGCACTGCAGCAGGTGCTGCTCGCCCTCACACACGATGCGGTTGATGAAGGTTGCAGGGCGGCACTTGAAGGCGACCTCGACGTACTTCCTTGTGCTGGGGCACGGGTCTGTCTTGACGAACGTCTCTGGGGCGACCTGCAGCCGGCACTGCTGCTTGTGTTGGCAGTCGCGCACTACCCGCTGCAGTATCTCGTACTGTAATACAAGGAGCTTTGTTGTTTTGGCCGCTACACCATGTCGTACTGTAATATAAGGAGTTTTGTTGTTTTGGATGGTACACCATGTCGTACTGTAATACAAGGAGTTTTGTTGTTTTAGCTGGTACACCATGTCGTACTGTAATACAAGGAGTTTTGTTGTTTTGGCTGGTACACCATGTCGTACTGTAATACAAGGAGTTTTGTTGTTTTGGCTGGTACACCAAGTCGTACTGTAATACAAGGAGTTTTGTTGTTTTGGCTGGTACACCATGTCGTACTGTAATACAAGGAGTTTTGTTGTTTTGGCTGCTACACCATGTCGTACTGTAATACAAGGAGTTTCGTTGTTTTGGCTGGTACACCATGTCGTACTGTGATACAAGGAGTTTCGTTGTTTTGGCTGGTACACCATGTCGTACTGTAATACAAGGAGTTTTGTTGTTTTGGCTGGTACACCATGTCATACTGTAATACAAGGAGTTTTGTTGTTTTGGCTGGTACACCATTTCGTACTGTAATACAAGGAGTTTTGTTGTTTTGGCTGCTACACCATGTCGTACTGTAATACAAGGAGTTTTGTTGTTTTGGCTGCTACACCATGTCGTACTGTAATACAAGGAGTTTTGTTGTTTTGGCTGCTACACCATGTCGTACTGTAATACAAGGAGTTTTGTTGTTTTGGCTGGTACACCATGTCGTACTGTAATACAAGGAGTTTTGTTGTTTTGGCTGGTACACCATGTCGTACTGTAATACAAGGAGTTTTGTTGTTCTGGCTGGTACACCATGTCGTACTGTAAAACAAGGAGTTTTGTTGTTTTGGCTGGTACACCAAGTCGTACTGTAATACAAGGAGTTTTGTTGTTTTGGCTGCTACACCATGTCGTACTGTAATACAAGGAGATTTGTTGTTTTGGCTGGTACACCATGTCGTACTGTAATACAAGGAGTTTTGTTGTTTTGGCTGGTACACCATGTCGTACTGTAATACAAGGAGTTTTGTTGTTTTGGCTGGTACACCAAGTCGTACTGTAATACAAGGAGTTTTGTTGTTTTGGCTGCTACACCAAGTCGTACTGTAGTAATACAAGGATTTTTGTTGTCTTGACTGATGTACTATCTAGTACTGTACCAGGAATTGGTAGTGGTATTTGATTGTTTCGGTAGAGGCAGCATTCAGCATTGTAGCACGATAAGGTTGAGGATGTGATTTTTATACGTTACGGCAGAGACAGTATCTCGTACTATAACCTAAAGAGGTCGAAGTTGAAGGTATCGACAGTCCCAGCGAAGAACTGGAAGTAGACGATAGACAAAAAAATATTTCTGAACACGTATAACAGTTAAAATATATTTTTGGGCGCATAACTTCGTTAGAGGATGGGCTGAAAAATCTACGAGAGAAGAAAATAAGAAAAGAGATGCGCTTCGCTGACCGAAAATACCCCATTCGCTAAAGATAAAAGAAAAATGAAAAAAGAAATCAATGATGAGGCCGCACGAGGCCTAACGGTGCTGTTTCACACACGAGAAAAAAACCTAATGAGAGAAGAGAAAATGTGCAGTTTTAGAATCTTACATCCTAATGCGTAACAGGTTAATGAAACTAACATATGCTGCTGAATTTGCAATTGAGAATTGAGGATGCTTGGGAGGACCGCTAAGCAAGACAGAGAGGTAATCCTAAACTGATGGAAAGCTCATGGCGTGCGCATCAAAATATTATTGAAATGGATCACCGATTTCCCGTCCACAGGTGAGTGGGGGAAATAAGTTAGAGAAATTCCACACAGAAGAGCAAATTACTAGAAGATAAGATAAGTTAGTTTAAGCCTCCACAACCACAACAATGGTGTTTCAATGAAAGGCACCATTGGTATGGAAATAAGAGAACGTGTAATCTATGCTCAAGATGTGTTCCCACGCAACATCCCCGCGCATAGACACAGCAAATCATAAATTGAGTCAATGGAACAAGATAAAAGTTGAGGTAGAAATAGGTAGGGGCTGAAAAAACCGGACAGCAGTGAACCGAAAAATGAGGGTTCGTAACACAAAAAATCTCTGTTTTGGTCTATAAAAAGAACACTTACCTAATGTCTAGCCCACGACCTCAATCTTTTTCAAGTAACTCTAATTCCCATAAATACGATAGTTATATCCCCTTGATGGAGATATAAGAACTTTGATAATTTGAAATATGAATGATCAAAATTAATTTTTGCCTGAAATGATGCTTGAGATTCATGCTTGGTTAGAATTTGAATGATTAACAAAATAATAGAATTCTCACTTCTCAAGTAGGAACACTTTAAACGAATTTTTACTGTAATCTGATTTTAGCAAGCCTACCTCTCTCAAACATGACGTTTACTGCGTTATCTTCGTCAAATTTACAAATGCATGCAATCATACTTTTGTTCTGTTAACTAGTCGGTTCTGCGTAGTACATTTGCTATCATTAAGCTACAATTCACTATACACCCGTGAACAGTCCTTTTGAAACCGTTGTTTTCATGCTCTTTTACGTCTCTAATTTCAAAAACACAATACCATCAGATACTACCAGTGATTATTGGAACCCCAGCAACCACTCTCTTTTCCCTCAGCACTTCGCCGGTGTCGATCCTCATCTATGTATGTAGAAGGGAACCGCAGCCGGCACGCACCCTACCAATCTCATCGCACACGAACTCGAGCGACAGGGTGCAATTGAATAAAGATCTCCCAAAAAAGGATCGAGGAACATAAGCAAGCGGCGAGTTGAGACCAATTTGGGCGGCGCACAAGCCGGGAATCACCACTTGCTCCAACTTTGGTCGTTGTTACAATGGTATTGAAATAAAAATGTCCCACAAAATGCCACTCCAACGGAACTCGAGCAACGAAAGAGTGCCTCGGAGGCACGCTTTTCAGCGGTATTTGCTTGTTTACGACAACAAGATGAAATTTATTTCGATATATTAGTCGGTTATTCGATACGAGTTTATGCAGCGCATGCAATTAAAACAGAACGTCATGTAAACACGGATTGTTTCTGAAGCTACGGTTATTATTTATTCCATGTCTCGATTTCTGAGACGAGGACTCAATATTTGAGGCGAACTAACATGTATTTTGGATCGCAGTCACTGCATCCGAGGCAAATGAAATTTACAGACGTTACTTAAACAAATTTAAGGCTTTTACATTGGTTGGACGAACGAAGAAACCAAAAATTGCACTTTTAGTTTTAATTTGTATAATTTAGATGGACCATAAGGCTCTGATCTTGTAGTAATTATAAATGAAATTAAAATTATTCCGGTTTATCTTCCATATTGGTTGATTTCGCTTCAGTGTTACAAACTATTTCACTCACTTGATATTATAAGATAAAATGTTGCTTTTTGACGCCTTCATGAGGATTTTGAAACACTATTTTTCGATATGAAGTGGATCAATGTAGGAAAACGCGTGTGTGCACATAGACTTCTCATTTCAACGCTTCTGTGAAATTGGATTGGGATTCCCTTTAATTAACGGATATTTTTATCAATTCAAGTAAAAAAGGACACTGACTGAATACTTGAACACATGTTGGGACCAAAGCAAGTTAACGTGTTCCCGTCACTTGATGAAATAAAAACGAGAGCGTACTGAAATTTGTTTTGTTTCGACAACAGAGATTGGGTGGGAAAAGAATTTTGAACAACAATATCTTCGAGATGAATAAAGGGAAATGTTTTTCAAGGCAAGAGACCTCAACATTCGGATGTACTTTCACACACAAGCAATGCCGAGTGTTAGGGTCTCCAACTGCTGTTTATAAATAACATTTTTTTGAATTTAATCTTTTAATAGCAGTATTTTTGCACTCACACAACCGTTATTGCAACCACCATCATTAAACTGGCACATGTATCAGGTAGTCACCGATATCAAAATGCGGTAAGAGCTGCCACTTGGCAGTGAACTTCAAAGAGCACATTATGAAAAAATTTAATGAGAAACAAGACGTAATGAGTCAATTTTGAAAAGGACTGAATTGAAAAGGACTCTTCGATGTTTGTCCCACAATACAGCAACGCCACTTTCAACTAGAAAGTGGAGCTCCCTTGAGGATGGAACGACTAGATAAGTAAGTTTAAGATTCCCCAACCGCGACAAAGGTGTTTTCAAAGAGAGGTATGGGTTAAACATTTTTTATTATGGAGTCAAAGGGATGCGGAATCTACGCACAAGCTGTGTTCTTGCTCAAGATCCCCTGTGCATGAGAACAGTAAGAAACGAATTCAGCTTACCAAATAAAATGAAAGTTAACGAAGGAAGTGGTAGGTGCTGAAAAACAGGACAGAAGTGAATCGAAAAAAAAAGGATCCGTTAGAAACTAAAACAGCTATTCTATTTCAACAAAAAGAAGGCCTACTTTACCTTTAGCGGGATGAACATGGGAAACTAATTCAAGAAGCCGCAGAAAATAAAGCAAAATCGCAACATAAGTCTAAATAACCCGAATGAAATATTTCACACGAGTCCCAACATCCGCAAGAAACCAATTTCCACGTCACACTTACAAGCAAGAAATAAGGCAAGTCCCACTGGATCATTTGGAAATAGCAAGAAATGGTAAGTCCCACTGGATGATTTAAAAATGGCAAGATATGACAAGAAATGGCAAGTCCGACTGACCTGCGCGTCTGGCATAAGACACTCCTGCCCAAGCAGAGGCGCCTCATGCTGCCCTGGTATGGGGGGACACGGGTCGTACGGAGCGGGCTCGTCCCTCATCCACCTCTGGCTGCCGCTGGACGGCACGAAGCCAGTGGTGGGCGAGTGCTGCGTGGCAGGGCGCCCGTAGTGAGCGTAGAGGACGTCGATGGTGGTGTGCACGGGGCAGCGCAGGTCCAGGTAGGACAGGTCGCACGCGTGCCGCTGGTAGGTGCGGAGAGTGCCTGCGAGGAGGGCTGCACGGTTGGCAGGGCGGAGAAGAAACAAGGTGTTAGTGACCGCTCGTTGACACCGCTTCGAAACACCGGTTAGTGAACACAAGGGCGAGTGAATGGAAGAGCACGAGATAGAAAAGGCAAGTGAATGTAAGAGCACGATATAGAAAAGGCAAGTGTGAATGTAAGAGCACATGGTTGCAAGGGCGAGTGAATGGAAGAGCACGAGATAGAAAAGGCAAGTGAATGGAAGAGCACGAGATAGAAAAGGCAAGTGAATCTAAGAGCACGAGATAGAAAAGGCAAGTGAATGTAAGAGCACATGGTTGCAAGGGCGAGTGAATGTAAGAGCACACGATTGCAAGGGCGAGTGAATGTAAGAGCACATGATTCCAGGAGTAAGTGAAATAAACAGCAAGTGAATGCAACGGCAACAGTACGTAAAGAGAAATGAAAATGAGGGCGAATAGAAGCAAATATTAGCGAATAAAAATGCAAGTGGAAATAATACTTAATAAATTCCCGAAAAGAAAGTGGATGTGAGACAAACGCAAGGTCTAGAGAGATTGTTATGATAAGACACTAGTAAATGTGAAGTTTGACCCATAAGATAAGGAAGAAAACAAGAAACTGTTGATAACGAATCTAGATAGAGACTCAAGAAAGTGATGGAAGCAGTAAAACACATTATAACAGTTTAAACCAGTCTTTAGACACATATACTAACACACGGCATTGAAATCTTATCTTCCCACGTTGTAGTAAAGGCCAGAAGCGAGTAAAATCATGGGCAGTAACTACCGCAGCTATGACTCACATTTTTTCATATTGACTACAGCGTATGGGACACTCAGCCATTTTGGTGACACAAAATATTTACAAGCCCACTCGAATTCTCTATTCATTCCTGCTCACAACCATCATACTTGCAATCATTAACGGATATTTTTATCAATTCAAGTAAAAAAGGACACTGACTGAATACTTGAACACATGTTGGGACCAAAGCAAGTTAACGTGCAATCATTAACCTCATTGTAAAA
>JACJUY010002015.1:0-29052 GCA_014220935.1 Platorchestia sp. MABIK
TTTTTACTGCCATTGTTTCCTGCTTTCTGAAGAGAGTCTGCACACTGTACTTGTAGTCTCTGCAGAAATTCGGACACTGTTTCCACTTCAATGTCGAATGGAGGAGAGCTATCTGTAGAAAACGTCATCTTGGTTTCAAAGCACTTTGTAAAGTTCAAATTCAGTTTGGAGATTCGAAGTCTTCGTCGCCAATTGTAGTGTCGTACTATCGACACTACTAGAAGTATTTTCAGAGGTAGCTGCAACTACCGATGAATGAGCTACAGTATCAGAAGCCGTAAACTTCTACGGAGCAAGGGAAAGTAAAAGCACAGCAAGGCTCCTAATAATGTACTGATTCCGTCGATTACAGACCCTCCTTATAACTAGCAGTGCCCGGAAGTCGAACAAGGACTTTCCGATAGTCGTAAAGCGTGGTAGAGGCAAGGCACCATAAAGGACTTCGCCGGCCAGCCTCCGGCGGCGGTTTATGGCTCTTCCGGCTCCCAGACAGGCGAACCCAAATGCAACACAGACATCCAGCGGCGCTTGCCCTGCAAGTCTCACTCCGATATATAACACCTCTGTTGTATACAAGTACTGTTGCCCACTGTGTGGGTATGTGTATGTCGGTTCGACATCTAGGTTGCTATCTACGAGGGTATTTGAACATAATGGTAGAAGTTTTAGGTCTGGCATTCCATTAAGTAGGCCTTCCCATTCAGCTATTAGAATCCATGCTGAAAAATGCAATACAACTATCTCACTTGAAAATTTTTCAATATTAGGTTCTGCAGGTTCGTGTTTTAATTTACGCTTGCTTGAATCCCTCTTTATTAGCAAATTAAAACCTAACCTTAATGACATTCAGTCATCCTATCCATTGAAAATAGGTATTACGAGATATTTTTTTTTTCATTTGTGTACATATTATTAAATCACTCACTGAATGGTTTTTATTTCCAGTCTTAATTTGTCATTTCTTATATTTCAGACTATAGTTGATGATGATCTAGATGATCGAAACATACTAATTTTTTATTAGACATGTATTTTAAATCTATTGTTTTCGCTATAACCTTCATTTTAAGGTACCATTTGAGGCCAAACTGGGCCCCCCCGGCACCCGTGACTCAATTTTTTTTTTGTCGAAAAAGGTTCCTTATGGTATGAGTTATTGTGCCCTGAAATATTATGGCGCTACGGACACCAGAACCCCCCTCCAGGGGGTTCCAAAAGGGGGCCAAAATCATAATAAATTGAGTGTCTTTTTTTGTTGAAAAAGGATCCTTTGTGTATGGGTTACTGTGCTATGAAATATTATGGCGCTACTGATACCAGAACCCCCCCCCCCCAGGGGAGTTCCGAAAGGGGCCAAAATCATAAAAAATTGAGTGTGTTTTTTTGGTGGAAAAAGGATCCTTAGGGTATGGGTTATTGTGCCATGATATATTATGGCGCTCCGGACACCACAACCCCCCCCCAGAGGGGTCCAAAAGGGGGCCGAAATCATAAAAAATTGAGTGTGTTTTTTTTTTGTCGGAAAAGGATCCATTCAAATCGTAACTACTCATTGAATTTTGATGCTAGAACAAAACCAAAGACAGTTTTAGAATCCTTGGAACATTTCTAACAAAGTTATTTATTTCAATCAGAACATGTTCAAAATTTGTTTGTGAAATGCGAAACATTATAATAACATTTTAAACAATCATTTTTAGGTTTGGATCCATAACAAAATTTTTGGTTGTCTCAAATTTGAATGCAACTATAAATAACTTTGTTGGAAATGTTCCAAGGATTCTAAAACTGTCTTTCATTTTGTCCTAGCATCAAAATTCAATGAGTTGATACGTCTTGAAATATACATAAAAATGCATCAACAAACTCAATTTCATTAAAAAAAAATGAAAAAAATATGGCCTATATCGAAAAAACGACTTAAGTAAAAAAGGTTAACTTTCAAAAAATACATATACTGACCTATTTTCAAGCGAATCGGACGAAAAAAGGTCAAAATCCCAGATGGTACCCTCAAAGCTTTGCCGTGCTGTGCAACCTAATATAAGACAAAGTTATTCAAACAGTGAGTAGTATTACACTTTATTGAAGTGAATCTACCATTTGAGTACATTTTTAATAATCAATAACGTTACCTATCATCTTCATAACATTTAAAAGCTTTTTATTATAGTTTTTGACAAGCTTTTCCGTAGTTTCAGATTAAATATTGTTCCATTTTTTAACAGCGATGCGTTTCAATTCCTGAAGATTCTTTGAAGCTCTCTTGTTGATGTTGACTTTTAATTCCTGCCACAAGTTTTCACTGGGATTGAGATTAGGGCTCATCGAAGGCCATGACAGCACATTTATCTTATTTCTTTGGGGACAGCTAGCTGTAGACTTGGCCGTGTGCATTTGGTCATTGTCTTGTTGAAATATCCACCACCTTCCAAGTCCCAAACTATTAGCTGATACCTTCAGGATTTTGTCCAAAATAGAAATATAGTCAACAGAGTTCGTCTTCACGACTGCATATGTATCGCTTCCTTACTTTGGTGCGCAGTCATACATGTGAGTATGTGAGTCGTAAAGAAAGAAATAGAAGGTGTTTTTCGAAACATTTTACTGATATGGATTTTAAAATTGTGTTGATGAATACACTTAGAATATCATCGTTTTTTAATTATAAATATAAGCCTCCTGCCTAAAGCAAGCTAGCTTCCTGCCAGAATGCAAGCTACTATTGTTTATACGTTTAGTTGTGCACGTTGTACACCAGAGTACATTGGATGTACATCTTGGAATCTTCGCACTCAAGTTGGGAGCATTCTTGTGTGAGGTTCAGGACAGGTTCAATTTTATCAGGGCATCCATTTTTCGCAGTTCTAGAACATTCTGAAGAGCGCAATAACGTAGTTCCTATCAATCAATTTTTGGTCATGGCAAAACCACAGTTTTATACAGATATGAACGTTTTCGGGTACTTGTACATCTGTAAACTTCACCTAGGTTTGAACAACACTCTAAGTTCATTTCCTTTAGCTATAGTAAGTAGATGATCGCAATTAACGTAATTTTATAACCTGTTTCTAGATTTGTCATTCGAAAATAGTTTATTTTTACTTTAAACCTTTTCAAAATTCTTACCACTGATGATTGTCTGTGGCCGAAACGTTTGAAATTAGGGTTTATTGGAATATGTGCCTTAAATACACGACAACATCTTGCAATCATCACTAGCGTTCTATAGTACTATAACTCATAACTAACACTTGCGTGCTAGGTAACTGTGACTTATTAGTAGCTCTTACGTGCTTGATAACTATAATTTGCTACTAGCAATTCTGTGCTTCATAACTGCTATTTTGAAGAATCTTCAACTCGTGGTCCAGTTGTTCATTTTTAATTTCAGCCAATTAAATTACGCCCGGTTGTATATTGTTTTTATCATATTCCTCTAAAAAAACATTCAAATTTGCCATTGCTTCTTACTTGGTCAATCCTTCAGGGAAAGGTACAAATTTTGGGGACGTTTACAAATGTATTTAGTAACAAAAACGCTTTTTTTGGCACATTAATAAATTTTTTTGGCCCAGTTAATATGATGGCGCCAACGAAATATGCGAGCAAAATTTATGTAGATAGAAACAACAGTTATTTTATTCAAGGTTTAACTCCTCTTCCCAGTGACGTAATTGTTAGCCCATAAAAAATGGTGAAGTTTGATCTCAAGTGCTATCAAAGGGGTTTAAAATACGGTTTGTTCAATTAGCAAAACTGTGGGAGTGACAAAACTATGGTGAATGACAAAATATAGTGAATTGCGCTGGGGCATGCAAACGAGAGGCAGAAGACAGAGTTATAATTTTTGTTTCCTTACCTGCAGTATGTTTCGTGATTACCTTGGGCATCCCCGTTCACACACTCAAAAAATTATTTATACACAGCGTTGTGTCACCTTGACCTACCGCACTGCGTCATTTTGACACATCAACATGTCGGTCGAAAATGAAAAGGGGTATCAAGCGATGAACAAGGTTTGTGACAAGAAATCACAAATAAGGAAAATTGTCATTGTTTTATAAGGATATATTGTGTATATAATGCATATTCTCAGTCTTTTTTTTATCCTAACACAGTCCTGACCTGAAGTGGGAAGAAGCGGAGGTCTGTGTCAATGAGGAACCTCTAAAAGGCATAACGATCTTCTGCTTAAACATCATTTATACTTTTTTACTTAGTCATTTCAATATAGCTCTTGCAACATTAATTACATAATTTCTCAGTAGATCAAATAGATTTCACTTGATATTTCAGACAGCCCTGGTCTTATCAGATAAGGTTAGTTATAATCAGGGTTGGCACAAACCCGACTTCTTATGAAGTGTCGAAACCCATCAGAGTTTTATTGGCCTTTTTTTTCATTCGAGATTCGCTTCAATATTTTCATACCAGAATTAATCCCTGCTACATTATATAGAATTTGAACTTAAACACGAATACAATGCAGTGAAAAAATGTAAGGTATTTTGGAAATTTCATCGTGTAGTATCCGTCCGTCCTACAATATCATGCGTTCAGTAATTCAGCTTCATAAATGCCAGGAAAATGTGGCAACTAATCCAACTTACGATGATCATTTGCGACGGGGTTCATTAACGAAGTGGTTCACTAATGCTATGCGCATATTCAGAAGTTTTTCTGATTTAGAATATGTCACTTTCATCCTTCATAGCGCAAAAAAACAGGAGAAGCTAATTCAGCAAATACAAAAGAAGCCGCTACTGAAATAGGCAGGCGGTTTCAGCATGTTCATTCTGCAACTCAATTTGTGTTCTGCCAATTTCAGGCTAATTGAACGTATACATTCCATTTTTGGTGAAGTGAAATAAAGTTACGTTGTCTTTCCTCGTGTTAAAATAAAGTAGATTATTATGTTGTTACGAAACATATATTCTCGGTTCACTGCTGACCATTTTTATTGGAATTTATTACTTTCTTCTTCAACGCTAAGCTTGTTTAAAAACGCCTTTTAACTTACTGTTTCAATTCAATTATCTTGCTTCATAAGCGTATTACCTTCCTTCTTTGGATTTTTCGAACCCAGTTGTTGTGGTTATAGAAGTCTAGAATAATGTGTGAGATGATTTATATTTCGCATTTTGCTTGCTATGAAGCAACGGGCAAAATATTCAGCAGTCGATGAAGCTCAAAAGCTTATGAATATTCATAGGCAATTGAGATCAGGAAATTATTCGTAAATTTTTTAAACATTATATAAACGAGAAAATTGTCGATATTTGGCACGTACAGTAATTATGTAGTAAGGATATACATACGCTTATGACTTAATTTAAAATATAAATAACTTTTTAATAAATCTATGAAGACCTATCGTGCATTTTTCTTCATTTAAATTAAGGGCGTAATTTTACTTCAACAATGAAAACATTTAAAACTGAAAACAAGAAGATGATGGATTTTTTGGGCTTATTAGGTGAATTTTTTAACCCACAGTTGGGTGGGTCTCTATTAAATGGATGCTTGATAAAGCAACTGTTCAACAAAATTGTCATAGTATATGCGCTTAGATTTCTCGAATGGAAATCCCTCACTCAATTTTTTTGCAAAGCTCGCTCGTCAGGGCGCTCAGACGTCGCGACCAATAAATAATTCCGACGACCTCGGCTGTCACTGTCATCCGTATACATCGCTCTAATCTTTACCCAAGACTCGCAACACCAATGTGTTCAACTTCGTAAGTGAGCGCCAAGTTACCCAATAACGAACAGTGGTACAAAGTACAGTGGTACGTCATGAATTTTGAATCTTTATAAAGAGAAGGTATCTCGTAATTTGAAATGTACACTGTTTAATATAACCGTGAAGTTTCACTGAAAAATACCTAGCGACCTCGATGCCAACAAAAAACAAAAAACGCAAAATCTGAGAACCAAAAACGGTGAAAAAAACATTATCACTACCGTATTACCGTAAAAAAAACGGTCAAACCAGAGAAACAGGAAACGGGAAAACGATGTTTGCTCTTGAACCGTCATGAAAAACCAACCAGGTAGAAAAATTTATTGACCTAATATTGAGCCAATATACAGTCTTAATATTGCCTGGATATTCAAAATGAACATAGGGGAAATACCTTATTTGGAAAATTCGGTTGAAATTAGGAAAAATATATAGGCCCAAAAACAATATCATCAAACCAATATCAACCAATTATTGTATCAATGTTGACTTGATAATGAGGTGTTCCCTACATCAACATTGGCTTAGTACTCAATTCGTGATATAAGGTTGATATTGGTAAAACAAAATTGTCTCAATAACGATATTTTCACTAACACAATATCAGCTAATTATTCTGTCACTACGGACTTGATACCTAGGTTATAAAACCAGGTGATGCTGCTTCAGCCATTGAGTTCCGTTTTGCGGCGTGAAGCGGCGGCCTTACCTATACTTTCCACCTATTATATATCGGTGATACGCAGAGGAGAAGTTAAAAGTTTAAGTCGTAAGAATTCACATTGGGCGTATATCAAAGTTACTGAGCATACATAAGTAGACTAGAATTGAGGGGTACCTAAGGTATGGCACTACAAGGTGTTCCTTAGAAAAATACAAGGTGAACGGGCAACCTGTACATGCAATTTGATCCCGTCAAGTATGCGTAATTGTTCAATATGTAGACATTTATTGCTATAGTAACATTTGACAAACGATATTAGCTAATTTTTTTTCAAAAAACTAGACCTTTGAAACTCATTGGACGACTGAAAAAACAAGAACTATGAACCTGTGAGTACAGTAATTCTGAATATACATATTATTGCAACGTTATCACATTTCTTGATATCTGTCATATATATCTGCACTCATTAATGACTGAAATAACTATTCATTAACTGAATTGGTACATTTTGTACAAATTACTCCGTATTATTGGCGTACGAAATCAACCCAATGTTTGGGCAATAATGATTTTTACTTTAACAAATTTAATTAAATTGCGAGATTTTAAATTATTATGAGATAGTTTCCACTTAAATGAATATCATACATATATATATATATACACCATTAGTTCAATATTAGAAATACAACTATTTATTACATTGTCCCAACAACAAGTTGATTTCATAAATAAGTATATTTTTTTCGATATTGTCTTGTTAGTAGCCTATTTTTGTCATCCAAGATTCCAGTATCAGGTCAATAAATAATTATCAACCCAATATTGGCCTAATAATTTCTTGCAACCTGGGCAGTATGGACAGGGAGGGTAACACGGTGATGCACCGTGAGTCGTATCACATACCCGTGCCAAAAAAGAACGTTCTAGCCGAAGAAACTAAGCAGTGAATATTTGTCACGCAAATGCCAAACCTGTGACATGATTGCTTCATATGCATGTATACTGCAGATTTGCCTTTTGACATTTTCAAGTTTTTTTCCGTGGCTTCAGCGAAGCAGAAATTTCATTCTCTTACGAAATATAAAACTACATCCGCATTAAGGCCTCTGATTCTTAAAATGAAACCAAGGCGAAAATCACTGTACGTACAGTCATTTTTTATTAACAAAATTAACAAAGTCTAAAGGAATAAAATTGAACTTTTCGAACTCAACGGTACATCATCAGTGAAAGTTCTGCGATAAAACGAAACAAATATGAGTAAATCAAAACTAAAATCCACGAAAGAAAACTACAACATTTCAAAATAGTCGTAGATAAAAAACTCTAGAAATGAAAACAAATGAAAACGCGAACAAATGATTGATTACGTGTTCACGACGAGAAGAAGAAAGGCACTTCGGATGTCATTTACTTAAAAATGTATAGAGACCAGAAAATCCAGAAATCAATCATGTGTGGGGTATTTGAAAGTATTTTAAAATGGTCCACGGTAACAGGACGTTGCAGTTGTCAGCGTAGTCTCGAGCAGAGGACAGTGGAGGGGAACCAAGAGGACAGCCGGTTCTACAGCTGCACCCAGCGTGCTCGGCTACTCTGAACATTAGAGTATGACAGGTAGAATCTACGTAGCGTGATTGACAACGTGAACAACTAGACTGGTAAACTAGAGGTGAACACATAGCAGAAGGCCGTTTATCCTTAAAGCGGTTAAGGAAACCGATTGTAAAATTATCGACGAGAATAGAATAAACTATGAGTTGTGGAAAAAATTTGTTTTATGTGTGCGCCATATTGCAAAAAATTGGATACAGAAGTAAGTTTAATGACTGTATCTAAGAATTGATAATACACCGAGAAAATGACTGCTTTCCGCATCACCGAAGTCGCGATAAAGCATCTAAAAAGAATGAACCATATCAGAAGAACACATACTTTTTCGTTCTGGTCTGAGTTTGTCCCCTGACCTACTGCTCAGATTGCAGGGCTGAAATAAGCCCAGTCATTTAGAGAAACATTTTACTGGCCATTCCAACTCATTCACACAAAGAAATGCTCATCAACACAAAAATATAATAACTCGAATGTTTTCTATAATAAGATCTTTAATATCACTTTTCTAACGAAGCAAGCTTAAACAAAGAATTTTTGAGTAAATAACAATAATCTACAACTATCACGCCCCAGACCTGGCGCTAGAGGTTAATCTGCTTGGAGGATGCGTAAGACCTTATAGAATGAAACGCACTTTTTCTTGGGTTACGTTTACTTGGTACGAGCGAAGGCGGACAAGTGATGATACAGGTACAGAGTCGCGGACCGATTAGCACCTATGCCTCATTGGGCCGAGCTTTCGTGAGTTACGAGGCGCATGGGGTGAAAGGAGCATATGTGCACACACACATACCTCCCGCACCAACCCAAATGCTAAAATGCCAAAAAAAAATTAAAAATAGACTTTTCACAATCAGCATCGATAACCAATACATAACTAATTGATTACATGTGGCACAGCTCAGGAATCATAGATATCCAAGATCCATTAAATCCAGTGGACACGTGGGGAAGAGGGCCATAGGATCCCTAGAATGTCACACAGTGCGAGCGGAAAGCTTGAGTCAGTCTCCCAATAATTATGCAGCTAGAACGAGAGGATCTCCTTCCTGTAGTTTATGCCATAGTTCAGGTCATGGCAATGCCAACTGTAGGTCACAAGATGATGTGAGCTAGCCCCGTAGACCAGTTGGTCCCTGCTATGTTTGCGGCGGGGAGCACTTCGCTCAAAACCGTAGAGCGTCAGGGGCGTCAGTAGCAGGGGCAGGCATGAGGTCCATTATGCCGAGGATCCTGAGACAGTGGACGACCATTTTTTACGAAAAGTGTAGGAGGTGTAGGTGAGAGGCGTGAGCCGATTTTGCCCGAGGGTTACCGCAAGATTCTCTTTAATCCTTAAGTTGTGGCATTTACGGATCCAGATACAACCGAGTTGTCCAAATTTATAGATCCCTTGTTTCGCTGCAAAAACAAATTCGCTGTGTTGAAAGAACATGAGCTGGCCGATAGAATATCACCAGAGAAATCAGCTGAGGCTTATTTAGCAGCTACGATTATGACAGCGGGACGTCATAGAAAGAAAGGCGCGGGCCTTATTACAATTAGGAAGTCAAAGGAACAAACAATAATTTTGAAAAACAAAGACCAGTATTTAACCGCTCTGTTAAGGCCCTATTACACGGGGCAACCCTTAGCCTCGACTACGGCAACTGAAATGACGCAACTTGTGGGTGCGCTATCAGACGAGACAACCAGTGGGGGCGTTGCAAATTGCAGAGGTAGGTTATAGCTCGCAGTGACTGCGGCATGTGACTTCTTCATTTCATCATTAAATGAAAAGTATTGAGAACGTATACAAAACTTAGATCCTGTTTTACGCGTTTGAATGTCCTTGCATTATTTATTGCCTTAATTCTCTAAAAATGGATGAGATTGAAGGGTCATACAAATATTGATTCAATATGATTATTTTGATGTATTATAAACTTCTATCAAAATAATCTTGAATTTGTGATGATCAATATGAAATGCACAATTAAAACATCATAATATTGTAGTAAATTGTTAACATCTTTTTACAGCTAATATTTGCATGTCAATAAAATATTTCGTGTTTTTATACCGCACAGAAATAAACAAAAGAAACAGTAAATTACTTAATTAACACTTTGTCTGTGACAACTAAATATTAAGTTTAACACCAAACTCAAATTTTAAGTCAATTGTAGTGAACTATTCTAATAATACCAAACATGAACTGGATCGTACGTTCATTTAGCTTTAATTAAATATTGATGAAAATTGAGTTTGCGACTACTGGTCTGTCAGCAGCATTCTGAAAATTACCTTCGTGTACCACCCGTGGCGCACGTCGTAGTAAAAGTGTGAAGTTCACTTATTTGCTGTGTTGAAATATTCAGGTTCAAGTTTAAAAAACAGATTAAAGTGGTTTGATCATTGACAGCCGAATAAAATATTGCCTATTTTTTTACTCGCTACTTATGATATTAAATTAAAATGAATGCACAAAAAGTTACCTGACTTCTCAGAGTCAATCTTCTTTTTCCTATCACTTTTGTGGCAGGTAATAATAATGTTTTTCAATTTTTTTGATGGCTTTGATAGTTACATCATATTCAGCTGAATTGTTTAAACTTACAAACCTATGGTTTATTCTTTTTTAATTTCTGACCAGTTTATTTATCATAAAATACTACCTGATAGGCATTCAATTATAATGGAAAAGTGACAACAATTGAAAATGAAACGTTTGACGAATGTATGGTAAATGGTTACATTCCGCTTTATTTTGTACAGAAATAACGACTAATTATGTGCCTAAAATGAAACTTAATTGCGTATATAACACTTAATAGCATTCCATTTTATACGACATTCATTAACACTTTGGCTGCGACGTGCGCCACCGGTGGTACACAGAGGTAATTTTCATAATGCTGCTGACCGACCAATGGTCGCAAACTCAATTTTCGTAAATATCTAATCATAGCTAAATGAAGGCACGATCCACTTCATGTTCGGTAGTTTCAAAATAGTTTTCTACAATTGATTCAAAATTTGAGTTTGGTGTTGAACTTAATACTTAGTTGCGGCATTCAAGGTATTAAATCCTTCTACTACCTATTGAATGGCGGACCGAGTTTATGTTGGCTCAGTGGGAGGCGGTGTCGCAGCCATCCTTACTCTACGACGGACAGTCGAGCACTGCTTCTTCGCTCTGCCCTGTTCGAGGTTCCTGAACAAGCGCGAAAACTAGAACTCGCCCTGCAACGGCAGTCAGTTCCTCCCAGAGGCATCCGTCGCTGCTTCCAGGAGTAATAATTGCCCCGTGTAATGGGGCCTTTATACAGCGGCAGCGAGAAATGCCTCATCAGTTACAGTAAAATCAACTGCCTGAATGAAAAAAATAAATTAAAACCTTGTAATTTGAGCGTTAGAAGCATTAACGCTAAGGGTGCGTTCACACTACGAGCGGAGCGGCAATACTACTTGTACACGTTCGAATGCAAAAACGCTCGGCTTTTCACACCACAAGCGGAGCGGAGCGGCGCGCTCTGGAAATTCGTTGGGATTTTTTGACGCTCGCGGCGAGCGTTTCTCTTTGGCTCCACCTTTGGATCGTCATATCCTACAGGGGTAGAATTGTCGTTTGATTTCAAAAAGTACAATATACGACTAATAATTTGTACAACTAATCATTTAAAAAGTATAACTGATGGTGTAGCATGTATTTTTTTTTTCAATTTTACCCATTTGGGTTCATTAAGAATTTATTTCGTTTTTCTTCGGCTTTTTCTGATTTATCAATTTATTATTGCTTCAATTTAAGGAACCTTTTTTTTATTTTCCTTGTTTTGTAGTTTTAGTTTTATTTTGTTATGCTGTGTATTTTATTTTATTATCTTGCTAAAGGAATAATTATGTGCGATTTTTTAATAAAGTTTTAATAAAGTTTAAAATGGAAGGAAAAGGAGGCCGTATTGTGAGGAGGAGGCCTCAATGAGTGTCTGACACACAATAAGCTGTGAAATATTATGAGCTTAAGTGATTTTTTCCAATACTAACGGAAAACATTTCAGTATTTTGAGAATTTTTCGGTTAGGGCAAGTCAGTATTTGTCAGTATTTTTCACTTAGCTCTCTCTGGCACAACCCTGAATTTCTGAAGGGAATTATTTTACCACCACTCACCCTAAAGTCACCACAAGACGCTCCTTTATTCTTATTGGCCTACGAAAACCTGTCATCCTATAAAGTAATACAGCCTTTGTGTAAAGACTTTAATTTTGCTTGAACTTCTTTGGCTTACATGTATCCTCAATAATCCGTAAATACTCGAAGAATTGCAATTCATCTCTCCTCAGTGCTTCGAAGAGATAGTGGTATTCTCTATTGCGATCTCTCCTCATATTGATGGGATGGACCCAGTATTTCCGTTTCTCTTTCTTGCTGTCGAGCAATAGGACCGTACTCGCGAAATCCTCCATAGCGACTGATTCCTGTGGACGTCGCTCTGCTCAGCATACATGTGAGCATACGCTCCGCTCTGCTCCGCTCCGCGCCGTGCCGCTCCGCTCCGCGCGCGCTCCGCTTGTAGTGTGCACGCACTCTAAGAATAATGTTGGTGGTGAGGTTGATTTAACTATCTCGTTACCAGGTACTGAGAATGTACTAAACACTAGCGCATTGATTTTAATTAAGGCGCTCAAATTAATTACAATTGAATTTTAGGAAGGGTTATTTTGAATAATGCAGTTATTAATTTCAAAGACGGTGACTTGGTGTGGGAAGGAGTTAAGATTCCTTTCAACGAAATAAGTGATGTGAAAACACTAAGTAAGGAGGAAGTGATAATGAACATCGTAAGCAACAGTGACGGCTTGATGTCGGAAGTAGTTGCCGAGAGCACGAAGAGAGGTAACCGAGTCCGCGGCAGAGTGAGTGACCGCGAGAGAATTGAAGAAAAAAAAGCTGTCCTCGAGCGAGTAGCCGGGAAGTAAATGACAGAGGTAAACAAGGAAAGACCACTGGTGGTTCTTTGTGTTGCTTTAGAGGTGTCTGATAATTCAGGGAAAATTAACTGTTTCGTAGGAACGGCTAAACCAGGTAAATTTATAGTAAACAAGAAGTGTTTACCGAATGGGATACTGATCGCGGAATCCCTAGTTTCGATAAGGAAGGATGGCAATGTGCCACTCTTTATATTAAATGACACAGAGGATGGTTTATTTCAGCGACAACAGTATGTTGTGCAACTCGGAAGTTGTAGACGAGGAAAAGGTAGAAAAAGAGGTTTACCGGACTTCTGTAGAAAAGCTTTGAAGGGGGCATATGTGCGCACACACACAACGTTGAATATAATTTTGTTAATTTCACGCTCAAATATTCTCGATAAAAGTTACATATCGGTAAATTTACAAATAAATCGTTATATTAATTACTGTTCATCAATAGTATTCTACTTCGTATCAGAAAACGTGTACCGATTGAACTGTGATTTCCACAAAGTTGATGGAGCAATTTCAAAAATCAGTCTAACACCATAAAGGCCAACACCAAAACTAGAAAATTTGTAGTTTGCAGAATATATTGTTCTCTATACCAATCACAACTACGGTGATAACTTTTCCCCCAATTGACAATGATTCAGCGACTAGGTAAATATTTCGGAAAAGTCACTGCTTTTAGCAGCAATTTGATCATGTATGTATTGTAAGCGCCGTCTGCTTTTGGGTTTTTTCTCCGTACTTTGAAACATCGAGTTTGACTTAGATTGGCGATCTGCGTCTGGCTAAGTTCATTCTGTTTCTGGACGGTGTGGAGGCTGGTTCAATATTCATTATGTTCTGTATAGTTTTCATGTTTTATTGATTGGGACCGTGTTTGTGTCATACTGTAAGAAATTCTAGCACACTACATTAAAGGATAGAAAAAACTATTGTTCAGAAACAAATTTAAATTGAACGAATTAGATCGAACTTACACTTTCATTCAATTCAGATTATACGGAGTACAAAACTCTCATAAGATGACGGTGTAACAAGGTTACCGTTCAATTTAGAATAATTTATTAAGAGATCTTCAAGATATCTTGATAGGTATATTAAGTTGATTAAGGTTCGACGCCCCGAATAGGAGGTGCTCAGTCATTCAACGTTGCTTCACTGAGAGACTTGACAGGGTTAGGTCGCATTACGGTGCACGTCTCTTTTAGGTCAATGGTTAATCGTTAAAGAAGCCAGCACGGGAACCGGAGGGAGCACGCAGCCCGCGACAAAACCAAGAACACCTGCAACGAGCAACAACCCGATTATTACAAAAGCCTAATCACGTGGAATTATGCCGAACACTAACGAGCTTATGTTTCAATATTAGGCCGCAGAGAATTAAGGTAGCACTCCAGCACAACGTACCCTGACAACAACGAAGAACCTGATCGGAGGCACCAGACACAGTAGACTCGGCGAAAAATCAGACAAAGAGCAGCCAGCAGACGGGAGCCCAGACGGAAGCGAAGCTGAATTTAACTTCTATACTAAGGAAACAACAAAAGAAAGATGGTAAGCTTAAGAACCAACAGACCGATGTACAGAAGATTTCAATATGAAAAACAAACTTTAACCACGAAACTCACCCGAGTATATTGCCACACTCGGTGGGCCGTAAAACCACTTTAAGAGGTAATTGGAAAAATCAGTAGAAAACAGTATAAGGTAGATGTTCGGTCAAAGGACAGAAAGTGTAGTAGGGAGTTGATTCAACTTGTGAAAGTCATAGCCCAGAAGAAAAATACTGCTGGAAGGTTTGCAGAGCAGGCGTTAGCCCACCTCTTAAGGTTAGAAACCTCACCAGCTTAATTCAAGACAAATTTAGGGTATGATCATAAAGATCTTCAAAGGCAGCGCCTAAATTCAGGTCGCAGCCCATGAATATGAGTTTAAATTTAAATTTCAGTTTTTGAAGTTCAATGCAGAAGGCCGTAGCACAACAACGGTTTAACACAATTGGCCGAAGCCCAATTAATTCATTTAAAAAGACCGAATACCTTCAAGAGCACTTAAAATTCAAAACCCAAACAAAAGTTTATTGAAATGAAATCACATTCATACAAACTTAAAAACAGTTAAAAAGTAAAAGGTAAAAGTAGCAGCAAGAGTGTACAAGGGCGAGGGTCAGTGGCAGATCCCGGCCTAGTTACGTCACCAGCAACCATCACAAGCGAGATGCCCGTCCACAACACCAACTGGCCACACAACCATCTCACGTGGTAGTAAGAGAAGGAGCCGAGCAGCTCACACTAAACTCAAAACCTAGGACCTTCGAACACACCGCCCGAACCCCGATCGAATCGACAAAAAAAATCCCCTCGGCCCACACAACAGGCTCAACATAAAAAGCCACTCGAGGCGTATGTGGGAAGAATTTCCCACAATACATCAGATTTGAATTTGTTTTGCTTGTAAATTTAACATCTGTTCATTTTTTGTTTCAGCTCTTTATATTATACAAACTTTTCGAGACCTTTTATTAAATAAAGTAATGAAACGAAGACGCATATCCAATAAACTCCATATATAATTTCTATTCATAAATGCTGCGGCAGTTATATGTATATTTAGATTTTTTAAATAAAATTCGTCAATGAACATTGAAAATAGCCCGAAACATGTGCGTATCAAGTGAAGATATAACTGATCTAAAAAAATAAGATATAACTGATCTAAAAAGAAAAATTTGTTCTGGTTTACGAAGAAAATTGCAATAGATTATATTGAATGCTAGTTTAAACTTTCCTATTCGCAACAAAAGAGCTCCAAAAAGAGGAAGGATGAATGCACCATTCAAGATAACATTAAAGAATGCTGAATTCATGCACAAGGTCTGCTCCCGCAAAATACCCCGGTTCCTTGAGGGGAAGAAAAGCGAGTTAATGGTGAACGTTATTCTGGCATTTAAGTATAAATTTACCGAAACAGAAGAGGACCTTCAATTCTTCTTTGCACGCATCTTAATAGTGTTTTTACTGCACGCAAGAAGCACAGTGGCATTTTGAAATGAATGCAAAGAGTATAAAGCGTAGCCCTCATTAGGGGTAACAGACACAAAGTAGTCAACTCATAACACAATTGTAAGCATTGAACCTTGAGGACGAACACTATCACTTATTCACCATCCATGAGTTCTCTTTATGTTGTTCCTGAGGGAAAAATCCAGTAGACATTTTCCTCATATAAAATGAAATCTAGTTTTCTAACTGCCCAAGAAAAGCAGGAGTTGAATGGACCCACAGGTTAAGGGTAAAGATTGACAGGTACTTCCGAACCACAAAGAAAAGCAAGTGACCTTCAGCATCTTTACAGTATACCAGCTGCCATGGATCACAGTCTGTTCTGGTCAAAACTAGGAATGCCCTTTTCTATAAAAGTTGTTTATACATATTATTGGATAAATTCAAGTTTTTCCCATTGAAAATTTGAAGCCAGCTAGTACGCTAGAGATTCTCCTGAATAGTATCAAAAGAGAATGGTTCATACGATCCTATGTTTGTATATGACGACGGAATGATACTAGGCTTTTTTCAACTACAATTAGTTGATAGCCCTCATTTTTGCTTAGGTGAAAATTCTCATGATTTTGACAACAATCAAATATAAGACTTTTTTAAAACACAAGTGGTGCAATGCATAAGGTGGGTTTTGAATTGGGATGAATGTTAGGTTAGGATGCATCAGTATAGCAAATAACAAGTTATGCATGTCATTTCATTCTGCTTTCGATATAGTTTCAATTCCTCAATTACTTGATCTTCCTTTTGTACACTGGCATTATCAAAACTCTGTCGAAATGAACTTTGGCTTCGAATTTCTACAAGTATTATAGGTATTTCACGTGAATAAACGTGTCGGCTTTTTCTCCACACATGTTCAGTTATTTGTTTAAAAGTACTATGCAATTATCTAAAAATGCTTTTGACTTGTTGAGTTAATGCAGGTTAATACGCAATGATCTAATTCACTTTATTGAGAGAGTCCTAATTGAATGTTGGAACTTGAGATGTACTACACATGTTCTGTGAGTCACTTTTTTAGTTATTACATTAAAAACTTGTTGAAGCAAAACACCATGAACAAGGAAACATACCATGAACAGTAATGCAAGGAATTTTTGCGCAGCTTCTTTAGTTCTCAGTTTTCATTCCATAGAACTGAGTTTCTACGTTTGAATCCAAGTGGAACAGTGTGCAAAATCCACTAAATGGTCTGAATGAACCTAGAGGCTGCTAAGAAATTTGCACACTTAAATGACGCATTGGTGCCAAAGAAATTTTATGAATTACTTTAGTAACAATAATTTTATTGATTAAGCTCAACTCATACTCCCAAGCCACAGCAAAAGCAAATGAAAGGGAGTAAAGAGAAGGGACCATTTAGTTTGGACCATTAGTTTGGTCCCCTAAATGGTCCATTAGGACCATTTAGTTTGGACCAAGGGACCATTTGGAAAGATTAGCTATGTGCAATGTGTGTATCCACATCCTGAATGAAGAAATAAAGTCAGGAAAAAAGTTTGTGCCCGAAGAAAAAAGAGACAGAAAATAGTGAAGCTTTAAAGCTTTTGAAAACATTTTTACCGGACATTTCCTTTCGTATTATTTCGGTCAATAAACGAACCATTGGATCATTTTTTAAATTTGAAGATGTGTTCCCGACAGGCATGCGATCATCCCTCGTCTATAATTTTACTTGTGCGCTTGTGCATCGCAGTAGGCGGAATCCACCCACCGAGCACCTTACTTCATGGTTTCTGTTCATGCAGGTCGAAGTCACCGTAAAGGTCGCTTGCTTACTTCTCCTCCTCATTCCAGTATAAGACAACATTGTAGTAATGGTTCTTGTGAACAGATTATTGACATTAGTAGATTTAAAATATTAGACACTTGTACCGCCAACTTAGACCTACGTATTTTAGAGCCATTTTTTATTCATAAGCTCAAACCTTCTCTCAACAAAATGTAGAGTGCGTAATCTCTGAAAACGGGTCGACCGATAATTTCAGCTTTTTTTGCTTGTATTCTGCGATTTCGTAATCTTGTCTATACTGATATGTCCTTTATTTTATTTGCCGACTTTTTGTTGAGAATGAGCTGAAGCTCGAAACGCTCAAAGTAAATGCTTTTAAAGTACGTCTTCTCTATTTCTTTTATTTGATGGTGAATGAATTAGATATGCAATAAATATAATTTCACACATATTTGATATAAGTGATCATTCTCACTCGTAGAGTGGATTAAGTAGGAGATCTAAACAACTGTTTTCATCATTTCTGTTTATAAATTTAATTAAATTATCCTGCTTAAATGCACAAAATATATTTTCTTTATATAGTTGTATAGATAGCAAATTTTCATTCATTGTAGAATGTCATTAGAATTAATTCGTATTGTTTCTCTTTATCCTAAAAATTGTTTACATGCAATGAAAAGCATCTTCAAAACTTTGTTCTCGGTGAAGTTTTGCCCTCCAATGGTTTCATTCGTATATTCATAAACAAAAAATCAGGTAAAATCCTGATGAATTTAACGTTGCGATGCCTGCGTGAAATTTAGTCAAATGCATTTTAGAGAGAAAGGGAAATGAGAAGCCAGATGCTGATTCGAGCACTATAGTTACGTTCTCCAGAATGAAACCGTTTGCTACCATCGAGTTTATAACGAATCAGATTCAGAAAAATCCCTCACTATTCGAGAAAAACCAATTGCTCCGCAACATGATAGTAGTTTATCTTCTCAGCTGATTTTCCAAATGATGAGTTACGAGTACAATACAAAAAAACATTCACAATGCAGAATCAAGACCATGATGCTGAATCATTACATCATCGTTGCTATTGGAATTGAATTCACAATACTGAAGATTGGGGCCTATTGAAAAGTGAAAAGAATATAGGTGGTTTGTAAAACCTTCTGGCTCATTGAATTCAATTTCTTTCGACCCACATATCAGTTAAACACACTATGTCATAATTCTGTTCACTCTGTGTTGAGTAGTCGATGACTGTCGCTCAAACTAACTTTCATTATCTGGTATAAATATTTCACTCCTGTAATTGCTTGCTCTGTTAGAACTGACCTATGATTGTAGCCACTATTTCTATTTAGCTTCATTGCCGCCTGACATCACTCTTTTTTACCCTGTACTCAATGCGATTTCATAAAAAAAAAACTAACCACGTGTAATAAGTGCTGTGGTTACAATGCTGTGACAATTCACCCGAAATTGGTACTATTTTAATGTTTAGCCTTGCGTGAGATCATAATCTTAGTTACTTCTTGTTTTCTCTGAAGTCTCCAACACGTGAAGTTCAGAAAATATGGAAATTGTCTGAAAACATCATAAACAAAGGAGACAATGAGTTAACCAAGCGCACGTAAGGTAGACTGTTTCTAACACATATGTACCTAAGATAAACTCTTCAGTCAAACACGTAATAAATTTAACTCTTTATATGTTTTGTTTATGTTATTTCCTGTCGATTTCTTTACTTTCTTCTGGGAACAATTATTGTGCAGTTAAAAATTTACAGTTGTGATATCAGTCCCAAGTTATTTCTAAACATTCATTTGCATTAAAACCAATACAGTGCAATAGTATGGAATTGTTGGGCACTGAAGGAGTGAAAATTTCGTTAAAAATACCGAAAAGGCTTAGCAAAATATTTCGTACTTTTCTAATAAGATTAATAATACATTCATCCAGAAACTACTGCAATAAGGAGAATGAGTTGAGAGTAATTTCTTGGGCAATGCTTGTATTTTTAACTACGGGAACGGCATCTGTGTGGGGATATTCGTTTAAAAGATGTTCAAGTAGAGGATAAATTGAAACAATTAGACTTAGGCACTTGGTGCATTTGCATCCCAATCGAGAAATCAGCTAGCAATAGACTTTGCACATAACTTCGAAATCGACTCATGAACTTCTATTACTGAACTAACACCCTACAATCGCTGAAGCACCAGCACTCAATTCTGTTCGACTTGATTGGCAGTTACTAACGAACTCCGCGCTCTCTCTTGGGAATATTCTGCCACACATTTCTGCGTCATGAATCCAATTTGGAGATCAGTCTCGCGCTTCAATGCTGGATTTGAAATCTTGACGAGGAACGCATTGGTCTCTAAATCAAATAAACTCGCAAAGACTGTGTAACAATTACTTTGAATAAACATTTTAACTGTACATCAATTATGAAAACGTCACCAATGAATTCATGCTGAAAGCAACTTTGCACTAATTGGTGAATTTATTGCGACAGAATCGTCAACAGAAGTAATACGAGAGCATACACAATCGATTATTTCTACGTGAAAAAATGGAGTCCTCATCACCTGAATTGCAATTCGAGACTGAAAACATCAGAGTTAGTATTAAATGTAACAAAGGTTGCAAATTGTTGAAGAAATATTGATATTGATTTTATTGAAATCTCTTCATTTAAAATTTTAGGTCCTTCCATGATAACAAGCGCCTATTACTTTAAATTCTGTCAAGTAGTTTAGTAGCAATCTCACAATGCTGCAAAGTTTCAAACAATTGTTATAGTTTGAAAGTGCAATAATATTTTGAAATGTTAAAAGGTTTTACAATATCTACTGTAAAGTTGAAGTTGGATGAAATCCTGTAATGTTACCGCGTTTACCAGCATAATCACTACAACTTGTCATTCAAATGCATGTCATTTAACCTTATGTGTTTTTAACCCTTTCGGGACGATAATTCAAATGGTTTGGGTAAAAAAAAAGTTGTCATTACCCAGAATTGTCAGTGAAATTGTCCTAGTGTGGGTGCTTTTAGCTTAAGCAAGTGCTTACTTCTTTATTTTTATTTTATAAATTTTTGAATTTTTGAACCTCTACGCAAGGGGACGGAAATTTTCGACGTTGAAAATTAAGTTTTTGTGTTTACGAAAAAATTAATCATAAGTTTCTGCCCGAATTCATCAAAAATAAACAAAGTTCAGAAAAACTTATTAAAGTTAAATGGAAAGGAAATTTAATATGTTGCACGGACCCTATGGCATGAACTTAAAGGTAATCTACGGTAATTCACGCGTGCAGGCTTCTGGAAATGTTTAAAAATGTTTCATGAATGCTTGTAATTTCCCTAATTTTGTTAATTACTCCAAAATATTCCCTCACTAGCTAAATTACATTAAAATTAGGTTAGATGTCCTAAACTGAGAGCACTAGCCATCTTGGCACTGGAGTAGCCGTCAGAACCGAAATGGTTAAATCCCAAGTCTCCCAGTGCGTAGTTCATTATGAGTATAAGCACCTGAAAAATTACATTTTTGCTGCAGATTACCCCCTGCTTTTATACCGATTAACTCGCCGGAAAAGCTCGATCAGTATTTGGTACAGCAACTGACCTAGACTTCTATTATTAGTATTTTACAAGCATTGCTTTCAGATATCATGTCATTTCTATTTCTACCTATTCGAGTTTTTATTTTGTGCCGCTATTTTGAGTCATTTACGCGCACTTAAAACTTATGTCAGGTTTTGTTGCATAAAGACACTCATATCAAATATGTCCCTTCGATGTCTCTATACTTATAGCGGGTGGAACTTTTTGAGTCATTTACGGGCATTTGAACCTTATATTTGCTCCAGCGTTGTCACTCATTTTAGATGGCAATCAAGCCATTAACGCCAAACATCATGTCACTTTGATTTTGCTCATTTAATTTTTTGACACTTTTCTTGTGTTGGCTGAAAAAGTTCTTACGGCGTGTCAACTGTGTTTCTAAATCCGAGAACAGTTTAGTTACTCAAGGTCTTCGTGTTAGATATCATTTCACTTTCACTTCGATTTCAATATATTTAATCTTTTGTTACACCGTTATATGGCGTACGTCACATAGCGTATGTGCTACATGCTACATGAGGATGCTAAATGGTGTTGCTACACTTACGAACAATTTATGCACTACAATACTTACAATCATGAACTGAGTGAAGCGGTCTTTCTTAGCAAAAATTACACGACACTTGAGGTAGATGGTTTGTTGGATTTGCTTAATTTAGTATGTTGAATAGTAATACCTGCATTTATGACTTCGTTTATTATTTTCTCTTAGTTAAATTCAATGACTGATCATATTGATATTAATGCCGATATTAACACAGATTTTATTCCATTAAATATAGTTTCTAAATCCAAATGAATCAAGAAACTGTGATCATTCCAATAATTACAGTTTAATGAATCGATGAGAACTGGTTACAATAATTTTTCGCTGTTGTGTTGGAAGTGCAGCTCACTCTATCCAAAACGATGCAATGACTTGTACCATCATTGAGACAAATTGGAACTTTGACGTTATGAGGTTCACCGAAAGTTGTCTAGATGACTCATCAAATGACATGATTTAAAATGCAAAATTTTCATAACCACAAATGGCTACGTAATGATGTGTGGAGTGGAGGAGTGAGGGCGTATAAATCTAATCAAATAGCTTCTACATTCATTGCAAATGCAACTATTAATCGTGACGATATCCAACTGACGAAAACGGTAAATCTAACCAAACTGTTATTGCAATTGTTTATAGAATCTGAAAGCGTATCTGATATTTTTCATGAATTAACACAATCAGATTATATTTTCTTGGTTTGAGAAGTCTTAATATATTGACGTAATAACGTGAGGTGACTTCTACTACGATCTTTTAAAACTGGAAAGCTGCACTGAAAGAAATAATAGCCCTATTTTGAAACACCCAGGTGCATCTGACGATTGTCCTACAACCGAGACACGCAGATGCATCATCAATGAGACACCCAATATTAGGATGCATACCAGTGTCTGTAGAACCGACTTAGAGACGCTCTAGTGTCTCACTAAAAGCGCTTCAGTGTCTCACTGATGAGACACTTGGGCTTGAGTTTGATGTGTTTACAATTAATGGCTCACACTAAACTTTACGGATATTAAGCTCTAGCATTGCACTGCCAAGCAAGGTTGACGTTTCCAGCGCCATGAAGAAACTTGGATACGCTTACGTATTCTTGAGCCAAGCGATAGCTGCTGCTGGTGACATTAATACTTGGTTTTCCGCTGAAGTGCTGCGCCAGAAACTGCACTCGTCTCCAGCAGTTAGACCTTTTCATGACACCAGCAACACTTCTCGTTGAGCTCAGAGCAGTAGCGATTAGGCGTTAACTTCCCCTGAAGAGACCATCTAAACAGTCTACAGGAGAAGTTATATACACAGCAAAAATTGAATTTGCTCCGTGTTACATTTACTGAAAACTTATTTAACTAAAGTCAGTTTTAAATGGTAACTAAGCTATTACATTATCATCGCCAATAAAAGATAGGCAGCATTTTGAGACACTTCGCGCTCATCGAGGGGTCGCTCTTCCGATGAGACATCTACTCTCTTTTTGAGACGTTCTGGCTATCTATGAGACACCTGAACAGCCATGAGACACTTAGAGAGGCAAAAATTTCTTTCAGTGTGAGCGCCAACTTCAAGATCTATCCATGCATATCAGTTGAAATCTTCCCTTCTAACAATCACGGTGCCTAAACGTGTACTCCGCGGCTTGTTAACTTCTTCATGACATATCCAACCAATTTTCTTACAAAAATAATTACTTCTCACTCATCTGAACATTTCACGGTATTTCGTACTGAGAAAAATGTTATTAATACTTGTTCAAAGCCACATGATTAAACCCACTCATATTGTTCCACAAATGGAGAAAATTTAGGAAAATTTAACTGTTCTAGGAAAATTAACTGGAATTATAGTTACATTCTATGAATGTTATTTTATCATCACCCCTACAATTACGCCGAAAAATAGATTGACGCTCTAAATATTGAAAACATCATTATGAACATAAATGAACGTCAAGCGTACCTTGCATTTCTTTACAAAAGAAAAATATCTCAAAAATCGTAAAATTGTTTCAGGAATTGTATGCCAAATCAAACAATAATATCGAAAAACTGCTCTAATTTCAAATTCTTTTGATCTAAAACGGAGATGAAAAAACCTGCTGGCTGCTTGATTATATGCATGTACCAAATGAAAGTACTACGGAAATAATTGAACCCATGGTCTAAGATAATGTAAAATCCCAATCAGAAATGTCTTCACCGATCGGTGAAGATTATTGCAGTTTATTGCAGACATTCTTTGCAGATCATTGAAGATCTTCGCAGGAGTATCTGCATTCAGCGCGGATGTAGTGCAGAATTAGTGCAGTCTATGTCCGCATTTGAAGTGCAAATCGGCATCGAATTTCTGCAAAGATCTTGACTGAACATGAGCGAACAATTTTAGTAATCTGCAATAAACTGCACTAATCAATGAAGATCTTTTGAAGTAAATCTCTACCGATCTTTGCCAAATAGGAGAAAAAAACGCATGGATAAAATGCTGCACATTTTACTCAACAACAAAACAGTTTATCCATCCGAAAATCGTCAGTCAGAGTAGAGAGTCTCGCCCCTCTGTCATAGAGCCGAACGTCCGTGAAGGCCGGGAGAAACCCTTCTCTCACACACACTTTATTGAACAAAATAGCTGACACGCACTTACATACTTTATTTTCTATTCATTCATCCTGACGAAATAGTCCAATTTCTTTACGTGCAAGTTGATTCAGGAATGCTCCCAGCATTTTTGTACTAATACACAGCAATTCATTAAAATCTACACATCTGTTTAATCATACAATGCAACATCATTAGAAAGAAATAAAAATTTCAATGAATTGCTGTGTTTTAGTACAAAAATGTTAGGAGCATTCCTGAATCAACTTACACGTGAAGAAATTAGACTATTACGTAAGGCTGAAAAGATTGGACAAAATTATGTAAGTGTGTGTCAGCCATTTTGTTCAATAAAGTGTGTGTGAGAGAAGGGTTTCTCTCGACATACACGGATGTTCGGCTCTATGACAGAGGGGCGAGACTCTCTGCACTGACCTACGATTTTCGGAAGAAATTAATACAGCGCGAGTTAGATCAGAAAACAGTTTATCCATTAAAACCAAAGCACAGCTCTTCGGTGAGAAAAGCATAAACATAAGCATCCGTGACTAAAATGAAACTTAACTACCAATATAATCATTCGATACGGCAACACCCATTTGTGACAGCAATCTTTAGCAAATAAAAAATACAGGAATAAAACACTTGTTATTTCTTGTTAATCATTCGATACGGTAACACCCATTTGTAACAGGAATCTTCAGCAAATAAAAAATTAAAATATTTGTAACAGCAATCTTCAGCACATTAAAAATATAGGAATAAAACACTTGTTATTTCTTGTAAATCATTCGATATGGCAACACCCACGCCCATTTGTACCAGCAATCTTCAGCAAATAAAAAATGAAAATATTTGTACCAGCAATCTTCAGCAAATAAAAAATGAAAATATTTGTAACAGCAATCTTCAGCACATAAAAAATATAGGAATTTAACACTGGTTATTTCTTGTTAATCATTTGATATGGCAACACCCATTTGTAACAGCAATCTTTAGCAAATAAAAAATATAGTAATATATTATTTGTTATTGCTTGTTAATCATTCGATACGGCAACACCCATTTGTAACAGCAATCATTAGCAAGTAAAAAATATAAATATTTGTAACAGGAATCTTTAGCAAATAAAAAATATAGGAATGTAACACTTGTTATTTCTTGTTAATCATTCGATACGGCAACACCCATTTGTAACAGCAATCTTTAGCAAATCAAAAATATTGGAATAAAACACTTGTTATTTCTTGTTAATCATTCGATACGGCAACACCCATTTGCAACAGTAATCTTTAGCAAATAAAAAATATAGGAGTATAACACTTGTTTTTTCTTGTTAATCATTCGATACGGCAACCCCCATTTGTACCAGCAATCTTTTGCGAATAAAAAATAAAAATATTTGTAACAGCAATCTCTAGCAAATAAAAATTACAGGGATATACCAGTTGTCATTTCTGACTTTGACCCTGTGTCAAGAGAGCAGCATGTCTCACAAATTCCTCCTTCCCATAATCTTTTACACTCATGGATCATTGTGGGACACTATGCTAAGATTAGCCATGGCCTTCCCAGAACAACTTTTACTTTCTTGCCGTGAGACTGATTGGACTACAGTAGAGTCAAATCTGGCGACTATAAAGTCACAACAATGTTCATAAATAAAATTATGTAAAAATTTATTAGCCTCCCATTACCACGACAAAGACGTTCAAAGAAAGGAAGGGTGAAGGCACCATTTAGTAGGGAGTTAAGGGAACGCGGAATCAATGCACAGGGGGCTTAGAAACAGTACGCTAAGAAAGAAGTTGAAACAAGAAAAAAGTTGAAGCAGAAAGTAGTAGGTGCTTAAAAACAGGACAGCAGCGAACCGAAAAAAGATGGCCCGTAACAAAATACAATGCCTGTGCTATTTCAAGAAAAAAGAAAGCGGACCAAACATTTAGCTCGGTACCTCCCATAATCCCCCTAGGAGCGCTAATTCCCATGGATACAATAGTTGTACCCCCTGAGGGGAGTGATGTAAAAAGGTAATTAATTTATAAAGGAAAACATTCTTTACAGTGGCCCAGGAGCTGCCAGTTGTGCACATCTGCTCTAAATGTAACAAAATATATTTCAATCATATAATTTTACAACACATATCGTCACGTGTATATTCGTTTCATAGAAACGAGCATTGTAAATATTATAAGTTGACGCCTCTGATTAATTTGGTCATCTATTTCATATACGTGAGACACTTCATTTTTTAGGAACAATTAGTATCGACTATTATCCACTCGTTTCTCAATAATTTCACGAGATTTGTGAATTAGAATCATTGTATGTTTACTTCAATAGCAATGGCTTGCATCCATTGCAAAACCTAAAATAGAAAATACAGGTCATGAGAGGCTGCTGCTGTCAGGAGAAACAGTACCATTACCTCATTAAATTCCATATTTACAACTTTGCAAATATTTGGTTGCTACGAACATTTCCTTATGATAAACAGCATTTGGCTTAAGCGTAGTTAAAATACACAATTTCGCCTAGCTAGTCAAAGCATTTTTAAGTATTCCGCCAATGCATAAAGTTGCAAACAATGCTATGGGAAAAAGAATAAATTGATACCTTTACAACGTTAACATTGAAACAGCCAGTGCTCAGCAAAGACGAGTACGCACAGCCTCCCTTGTTGACGACAGATGCACTGCTAATTTCATCACACAAACGAGCCCACATGAGCCGCCTGAGATCAAGTTCTTTTGGGTTTCATTCCTCGTCATCACTTCCGATGTCTGATGCCGAGACTTTCAATTGCGATGCATCTTCATCAACGCCTGAAGTAACCTCCAGCGAAGATGATCCTCGTTTCTCGTGCCCGTCTCGGGCTCTTCTTGCCTTCAATCGTAATTCTGCAGCGCCATCTAAAAATGAAAGTGTGGCAATAGGATACTACTATACAATGAGGTAAAACTGTGTACCAATCAACATATTGGTTATTATTCTAATATAAGTTTGTTTAACCATCCCTGACCACAAGAGGCGTTCCAAAGAGAGGAATAATGAAGGGACCATCTAGTATGGACTCGTACATGCGGAATCTGTGCACAACGTGTGTTCCCATATGGGCCATTCTTGTGAGGTAACAGTGTTGCCTCACCAGAATGTTGTCAGTTAATTAACTGGACACGATGCGCATAGAAACAGCTGGTCAGAAAGAAAGTCTCAACAAGATTAAAGTTAAAAAAGAAAGTAATAGGTTCTGAAGAAAAGGATGGTACTGACCCAAAAAAGATGGTCTTAACAAAACAAAAAACACACTTTTTCATCAAAGATTAGGCCTACCTCACCGTCAGTTAGGGCCCGTATATTATCTACCTGTGAACTCAATTCAATATGAAAATATACAATTTTTGATGACAGACCGTCTTAAAAGCCATGTTGTGGTGGATTTTAAAACGGGAATAGTTTTGGAGCATTTTTAAAATTATATGATCATTTCATTGCATTATGTCAGTGGGTGATTTGAAGGAGAAATACAAAAACAACATTTATGTCAAGCAGACACGAGAGGGTTTCCAGCCAGCTAGGTTCAAAGTAGAATCTTGATTAACTGTCAAGAAAACCTGTGTAGGATTCAAAAACATCAACAATCAAATGAAGGAACTTGAAAAAGAGATTAGACTGCATGAAAAAATGAATTGTCAAACTCTGTGCACATACATGCAAAGCACATGCGATTAATAACTTTTGTAACAGATCAGCATCGGTATATTGCATCAGAAAAGCTAAGAAGCAGTGTTTGAAAAAAAAATTATAGGCTAAATTCAGTAGGTTGAATTCAAATAATTTTTACAATTTAAACAATTTATTTACCACAGGTGATACAGAGGTAGAATGTTTCTTAAGTCTAGTACAATGGTCAAATTTGAGTATAGCTACCTGTGAGCCCGGATAAGTTCAGCGACTTCTAGGGCATTCTACCATCAACGTTATTCTAAGTCGTACAATAATGCGCTAATAATGATGAGAATAATGTTTAACCTAAAATCACTTAACCTAGTTTCGCATTAGACTGATCAATGAGATAAGTTATTCGATATTAGATACTTCATTTTACAATATAGGCCATTTGAAGTATATTTAACAGTATAATCGATAAATGATTTAAGAGCAGACTGAAGATCGGCGAAATTACCCATGGCAAATTACATTATTAGGACCATGCAGTCATGTAGGAAATAAGATTAGACTTGGTGATCTTACACGACTAGTATTGTGATAGGAAGTGAGACTCAAGATTTCTTTTAAATACCTTGTAGGAATTACTTTCACGGATCTCCGCAGGTATTGAGTTCCAAGTCTTCCCAATTGAAAATCAAGGACGTATCGCCGGTGGATTACGGACGTGACTGTCGATTATGAGCGATTTATAAGCTGGTCGGCCTGCTCTGCATTAACACTCCCTCAACGCGCTCTTAACTACGCGCGGTCGAGCTCGGACGTG
>JACJUY010002015.1:29796-61514 GCA_014220935.1 Platorchestia sp. MABIK
GTGTGCTGCAGGCAGTGTGCTGCAGGCAGTGTGCTGCAGGCAGTATGCTGCAGGCAGTGTGCTGCAGGTAGTGTGCTGCAGGTGGTGTGCTATGTTGCAAGTGTATGCTGCAGGTAGTGTTCTGTAGGTAGTGTGCTGCAGGAAGTGTGCTGCAAGAAGTGTGCTGCAAGTAGTGTGCTGCAGGTGATGTGCCGCAGATGGTGTGCTGCAGCAAGTTATCGCCGTGCCATTAATGGATGGACGTCACTTATTAAACGTGTGTTTTGACATTGTTACGTACACTGCATTTAGCGTAAAACAATGTGTCTAATATTTTATTTCATGTTCATTTCCCTCCCGAAATTTTAACAACATAGTAAATGAACACTTTACTTTACTATGCTTACCATGAAAACGTCGGTGTGTTTATTTGCGTTCATTTATGTGCTTACGATTGCTATGGATATGTTTTTATTTCGTTCTTCAACGAAATGTCCCCCATCAGCTGAAATAGTTTGATAAATCACACAGGAGTTGAAGCTGCAAATGTACTTAATTTCACGATCAGTTTTATTCCTCGGTCTTTCCAAATCGTCATGAAAGGATGTTAGTTTAAGTTTTTTAAATTTGAACTTGAAGAATTAGTACATTTTAACAATGTCATCAAATTTAAACTTTAACCGCAAAACGCTAGTTTAGGTGTTGTGTACGTTTTAAACATGTCACGTACCCCAGTACTTAAAAAAATTAATGGTCAATCGTTATTTTACGCTAGCCTTGACAGTTTGAATAAGAATTGAATAACAAAAAAGCATAATCTAATACACCCTAACATCCTTGCATACACACGTGAAATATCTGCAATATTTTTACGTCTAGTATTATGTACTTTTACAAAAATTAATTTCGAACGTTCAAACGTCGGTGTTTTAGCTTAACTATCCGTTAAGCAATTTTTAGGGTAACTTAAAATTTGATCTTGGGACACGTTCAAAGCATCGTGACGCGAATACGCAATCTGTCAACTGTTAGTTCATGACAGTGAGTCATCGTGCCTCGTGCGACGCTTTCGCAGTAATTGACTTTGTAGTTTGTAAGGTTGCGATCACTGTTGTGACTGTGTTCTTCGCAATTATTGCATTAGATAAAACGTGACGTGGTATTGCATCAGATGCCAAAAACATGTTTAATGATGTTGAATTGATTGTTTAACGGGATGTTGCGGTGATCGACCGTTACGCCCATCATTAAATCTTTCTCGCCGGCTGGCGAGTCGAGCTGAGTTCTATTTTTTAAACTTAGTGACGTGAAGTGTTATTCGTCCAACTGTTTTGAAACGAGAGCAGTGGTATTCAGAGCAAAGTACTCTGGATAGATTACTGAGCAAGTTTACAGAACAGTTCACATTCACTTGATTCATTTGCAAGTTGTATTCACGAATATTGAAAGCATGAAGAAGAAACAATTATTTTTGTGAACTCATTTTAAGTGGTTCCAGTGGAGAGGGGAGTTGGGTAAATAAAGATATAGGGAATCAGCTGTGTTTAACGCTACGTTAATAGAGAATTATGTTAGTAGGTATGCAATGTCTCTTTCTTTAAGATTTGTTACATTTCTACATTAACGATTTTTCTGACCTAATTAATTTTGGCATTTAAACAGAATTGAATGAGCTCCATTGTTTTTTAATATCGCTTTTGAGTTGGGATAATTAAAGAATAAAATTATTTACATGATGCACTTGGTATCCTTTGTGGAGACACATGTTGGCATGAAGGGATATCCTCTAAATGGTCCCTTCATTATCCCAGCTCCTGAAAATAACGTTGTTGTATTATGGGAGGCTTAATTGCATTCTGTAAGTACTAAATAGGATGATTTTTCTGTACGATTCTTTAAAGAAATATAAATTCAATATTTTAGCTCATGTGTTACACAGTGGCCACAAAGACTGGTTTCTTTTTTCAAATGTGTATCGATGTCACAATAAGTTACTGATTTGCACCATATTAATAATTGTATGCTGACCTTGTATTGATGTCACAATGAGTTACTTATTTTCACCATATTAATAATTGTATGCTGACCTTGTATTGATGTCACAATAGGTGACTTATTTTCACCATTTAATAAGTGTAATTTTATACTAACCTTGAGCAAAAAATAAAACCAATATGCTTTTTACAGTGCTTTGTGTCAGTGCCAAGCCAACATGAATAGAGAAAAACGCTGGTGATAACCATAACTCTTAGTTTGTAATGAAAAAACGAATGCTGTATATATGTTTCGTGTCCAAAAAAATAGCACTGCGTTTTATGACACTTGCACTTTTGGGACTTGTACTCCTACAGGGTCCGAGAGATGTGTATTTGGGTTATTTTATATTGTAATTAGTTATTGTTTTGCCTTTGAATGATGGACAATTTTTTAATCATTTTTTGCTGTCCATGTCCGCTCGTCTTTCTGTCTTCAGCTATTTTCTTGTTTAATTTGTTTTTCAAAATTTTCAATTCTGTGCTTTGAGTCTTGTGCAACAGTGCACCTATCTAGCATTTGAGGGGATGATTTATTGTAAATACTTTTTTGGTAGACAATTGCGCTAGCTAATTGTGCTTTAGTTTTTTTCTGACACCGCATTAGTAATGGAAGGAAATTCTTTTGTGCTGTTCTGTGTCTTTATTTTCCATTTGGTTCTCTAATGGAATGTTCTTCAGTGGTTGAACTCGTTATAAAAAATGTTGTTCAGCATCCAGCCGATAAACAAGCACATTCAGTTAATTTGATGGTTCTACCTATGTAGTTTATGAATGATGCATTTCTTTAGCAAAAATTTTTTTTTGTGGTGCTATTTCATTGGTCAGGCAGCTGAGGTAGTGGTATTGAAAACTTACATTTTAACTCTAATTTCATTTGTTATCTTCTTTAATGGTATTCAATATGTTCTCTGCAGGCAAATCGTTTCTATAATGTCTAAAAACTTGAGAGATCTATCAAGAATAATAGTATATATATATAATACAGTTGAGCGTTGAAAGGGAACTCTGTATACTCTAGTTGATATATCTGTATATTTAGAAAAAAAATATGATAAATTTGATTGGTTTATTTCTTGATTCATTGATGAATCAAGAATTATCTATATATATATGTATATATATATAAAAATATGTATTTATACACATAGAGGGTGTTGGGTAATTCGATGCGCATATATAAACCATATACAGAAAAACGCAAAATAAAACGATTTTCATGAGTGACAAAAACCTAATAACTACTTTGTTTTCGAGAAATGATGACCTGAAATAATTTTAGATTCCCGTAAGAATAGGCTCACCATGCAGCCAACGAGTAAAATCTTACTTCTTTGGCAGGCTGTTGGCGCGCGCTTCAGGCTATTCCTACGGGAATCTATAATTATTTCAGGTCCTGATTTCTCGAAAACAGAGTTTTGAGGTTTTTGTCACTCCTGAAAATCGTTTTATTTTGCGTTTTTCTGTAAATGTTTATAATAAATGCATCATATTACACCCAACCCTGTATATACTGAGTGTCCTACAAAAGTGTCCCTAACTTTTTAATTGATATCTTCACTTTAAATGAACATATATGAAATTTCTTTTTTTCACCATGAAATACATTTTATTTCTTTTTCGAACAATTTAGGTTTATGAAAATCTTTTAATGCCCGCTCCACAGTAATCTATTTACTGAAACAGGTGGAAAAACTAATTGTTCAAAGGAAAAGTTTTAAAAACAACACTGGTGTTCTTCATTTCTCAATACCAACTTGAAAAATAATTTCACAATGATGTATCCTACATACCACCAAGTATTTAAGCCCTCGGAGAAGTTATTTGCTTCCTTATATCATCATTTGAAGACACCTAAAATGCAGCTCACTAACGATCAAAGAATTTTCATCGTATTGGAACATGAAACAACGAAAAGCTGAAAAATTTTAAAGAGCATTTCATTTTCTTTCCAATTTTCTAACTGTGCGATACACAATCTTCTTATCGGGCGAGTTCCTTTCTGAGAATTTTTCAATAATTATTCTTTGAACTGTTTCACAGGTTTTCGCTGCTTCATATTCCAATACGATGAACATTCTTTGATAGTTAGTGAGCTGCATTTTAGGTGTCTTCAAATGATGAAATAAGGGAGTAACTAACATCTGAGAGGGTTTAAAAACTTGGTAGTAAGTAGGATACATTATTGTTGAATTATTTTTTACAATAAGTATTGATTAATGAAGAACACCAGTGTCGTTGTTTATAAAACCTTTCCTTTGAGCAATTAGTTTTTCTACCGCTTCCATTAAATCAATCACTCTAAAGTGGTTGTTAAACGATTTTCAAAAAATTTGATTATTCGAGACGGAAACAAAATTTAGAACATTGTGAAAAAAATACATTTCAAATATGTAAATTGAAAGCGGAGATGTATTCAATTAAAAACTCGGGGACTTTTTTGTGGGACACCCGGTATAATACAGACGCTCCTCAGAGGGATACAACTATTGTTTCTATGGGAACTCGCGCTCCTAGGGAGGATAATGCGAGGGCCCGAGCTCAAAGTTAGATAGGCCTTCTTTTTGTTTGTATAAAATGTTTTTGTGATGTTAAGAACCACCTATTTTCGGTTCACTGCTATCCTGTTTTTTAACACTTACTTTCTTTTTCAACTTTGATCTTGCTTCATGAACTTTTTTCTCAACTTACTGTTTTTATACCATTTCTGCACAGATTCCGCGTTCCCTTAAAACGTTGATTGATTAAAACGTTTGTGCGATTGCTACGGTTGGTTCGGTTAGGTTGTGAATGGCAGAATTTAGAAACCGACTGTACTGCTCAAATCCATTCTTGTCCTTTATAAAAATGTAAGAAATATAAGTGTACGATAATTTTAACCTGGTATGCTAAAATCAATTCTAAAAAAGGTAGTGAAATCATGGAAATGCTATTAATTTACGCCGGTATGCAAATGAGCAATTTACTTAGTGGTACACATATGTCCCAAAACGTAACCCACATGTTGCCTCCATGCTAAATAATACCTTCCTTTTCCTCTCTTTAGATCGCATTTGTTGCGGATAGGGAGGCTTAAATTAACCAATAATCTAATCTATAATGTAAACGAGCGTTGAAAGGAACTTTGTGACATGGAAATTTCATTCCCATCCTTATGTTTATGTAGTTGATATTTGTTTGTTACATGCAGCGTTTTAAACGGATTGTGATTCTAGGTTTTATTCCTATATTATTTTGGTGTGCCATTGGTGGGAAGGCTGTGATTAATGGAAGTAAGATATTCGTTTAAATTTTAACGTAGAGAATGTTTAATTTTTGTAATAAAAGTTAGAGAAAGAGTGTGATTCCATATCCTTTCTAATGTATTGTCTAATGTACCTGAGCTCCCGGTTGCACGTGCATCGATCTCATTGGGATGTACAATATTGTACTGAGCTTATTGGGCCAATACATTCACAATGCATTAAGTGTGAATGTATTGTAAGATCCACAGATTCCAGTGCAATATTGTACACCCTGTGAGGCGAGGCACGTGCAACCGGGAGTGATTTTTTAACCTATAATCCATGGACGGCCAGCCGCGATTCGAATCTGGTTCTGAGGCGGTACACGGCCGGTAGGTAAGGCGGGTCACGGGTGATTCGCCGGCGGTTTTGTATCCGATAACGTGGACATTTAACCCCTAAACCTCGCGTATTTTAACCAAAAAACAACCGTATTGCCGACGCTGTTCCACCGGCGATACAACCAAAATTTTAAATTGGGTTAGTCCCAACAAAGAGGATACTGTGTTGCGACTGGGCCTTTGAGTAATAAGGAAGCACGAATTTATCTCTATTCCGGGTTAAATGGTCGTGATGACCAGTTTGCGCAGTTAATAATTGTTTCAGGCTATTGTCGCCATCAATAGTTAATGTTTTGTAAATGAAATTACAAATGGAGATTTTGTATTGATCCGAAAGTTCAAGTATTCGTAAATATTTGAATGAGTCATTTGTGTAAGCATTATATTCTAGATTCTTTACCGCTCTGATGGCTTTTTTTGCAGAGTAAAAATCAAATTGGTTTTATTTTTGTCAGTTCCGTGCCATGCTTCTATTCCGTATTGCAAGTATGGTGAAATGAGCGTTTGGTAGAGCATTTGTAAAGCTGTTTCAGGTGGAAATTTTTAACTTTATTTAGGATTCCGATGGATTTTGATAATTTAGAACTAACTCAAGCGATGTGCTCTCTGAAGGTCAGATGTTTATCTATTATGATGCCAAGAAACTCACATGAGTTGGTTTCTTCGATTTCACCATCGCCAATTTTAATGCGTGGAAGAGATATATTTTTCTTATATGAGAATGTAATATATTTTGTTTTATCGATATTAAGGCTTATTTTATTAGCTTTTAGCCACAATGAAACCTTATGGAGTTCATTATTTATACTTTCCGCAATCACAGCGGGATTTTGGTTCGTAAGGACCGCAGAAAGCGTACTGTCATCGGCAAAAAGTATGAATTTGAAAAATGATGTAGATTTAATAATGTCATTGATAAAAATCAGAAATAGAAGAGGCCTAAGAACAGATCCTTGTGGAACTCCATGGCTAATTGTCTGTGGGTCTGATTTTGCGTCGTCAATGACAACGTATTGCTCCCGATTTGCTAGGTATGATCTGAACCAGTCATGGGCAACCCCTCGTATGCCATAACAGTTTAGTTTCGAGAGCAATACGTTGTGGTCCACACAGTCGAATGCTATTCGAAAGTCAAGAAATACGGAGAAAACAAGCTTTCCTTCATCTATATTAGAGTAGAGGTATTGTAAATGATTTAGTACAGCTTGTGTCGTCGATTTTTTAGAACGAAAACCGTATTGTTTGTCGTAGAGAAAAGATTTCTGTTCAAAATACGAATACACATTTTTGTACACAATTTTTTCGAATATTTTGCTAATGATTGGTAGTACAGAGATGGGTCTATAATTATTAATGCCATTTTTATCACCATTTTTAAAAATAGTGGTCACTCCGGCAATTTTGAGAGAGTTGGGGAAGATACCTTGGTTTAGTAATTGGTTGATAATATTAGATATGCACGGTGCTATTTTATCAGCTATAGCCTTAAGAACTTTAGTCGAGAATGTTTTTAATTAACATGATTTGTTTTTCAAGTTGTTTATGCACGTAATTACATCGGCGGGATTAGTTGGCGTGAAAAAGAAAGAGTTGTGTTCACGGACACGGTCCATGTATTGCAAGTGGTCTGTAGGTTCACTAACGACACTATCGGCTATATGCTTCCCTATGTTCACAAAAAAGTCGTTAAACACTGTTGCAATATCTTTTTTCTCGTGATAGTTTACATTTTCGTGAACGATGGACTTCATTGTTTTTGTGGCATTAGTATTCGGCTCATAGCATGAATTAAGCAGGCGCCAAATTTTTTTAATTTCAGTTTTGTATTCAGTAAATTTACGCGTAAAGTAGTTATGTTTCGATGATCGTATTTGATTCGTCACATGATTCCTGAATCTGTTATACGTAACTCTAGATATTCGTCCTTCATATAGTAAGGCTAGGTACGCTTGGCGTTTCTTTCTATTGATCACGATATCTTCAGTAATCCATGGTTTTTGTCTATTTTTTGGCGTAATTGTGCGGGTGATTATTGGACAACACTGGTTGTATGCGGTCGTTATAGTTTCAGTAAGATTTAGGATTGCTTCATCAATGTTAATCGAATTATAGTCCAGTTCATGTATGGCTAATGATGGCATTAATTCTTCTAGAACATTTCGCATTGTTTCTAAGTTATGTTCGTTTACACAACGATATGAAAAAGTCTCAGCCTGTGGGCTGGTACAAGGACTATAGACATTTTTTTGATGAGAAACACCGGGAAATGGTCAGATAAGTCAGAAATCATTATTTCGGTGAGAAAATCAGTTGGATCTAACATAAAAATATTATCGAGCAACGTAGCAAATTCGGATGTAACACGTGTAGGTTTCGTGATGATTGGAAGGAAGGGGTTAGACTGAGAAACATTCATGAAGTTCGAAATTTGTTCCCAGCGTTCATATTGTAGAAGATCATAGTTGAAATCCCCACAGATTATTATGTCATTGTATAGAGATTTGTTAAACTGAGATATTATGCGTTGAAGCTCGGTCAGGAAAGAGACATTACAAGCTGTTGGGGGCCTATATAGTCCAACGTATAATCCGTTTACCATTTTTCGTTAGTTATATAAATAGAGTCTCAATATGTTCACGATTCATGGTTGCATTTGAAATGATTTTCGAAGATATGTGTTTAGATATATACGTACTGATGCCACCGCCACGTTTGATATTACGGAGTGAATGATGGCTATAATAGATTTGAATTTGAATCAGGTATTTAGATGAGTCATCTAGCCAACTTTCGGTGAAACTAAGAACATCAAAATTGCTGTTCAGCTCAGTGATGGTACAAGATATTTCATCTATTTTCGGATAAGTGGATCTACAGTTCCAACATACTAGCGAAAAATCGTTGCATGTTTTTCTCATCGATTCATTTAATTTTTTAATATTTAGGTATTTACAGTTTCCAGTTTCATTTAGGTTGGGATGCAGTCTATTCAAGTGATTGAGATCTGGATCAATATTATTGAATATATCAACATGGTCAGTCATTAATATTTAAAAACAGTTCGTAAAATGTGACATAAAAATAAAGACAAAAAATAAGAAAAAAGTGATACAGACCACAGGGTCAAGATAAAAATAAGGACATTCCTACTTCTAATTAAATTTAAAAAATAAAGAGAAACTAAAACACACAGAGATTATTAGTCTAAATTGTCTAAAATCTAGTGTGATCTCATAAGGAGAGCGCAACTCAGTCCATGAGTGGGAGCATTATGATCATTTCATTAAATATTGAATGAATGCATGAAATATTAAGGGAGACGTCCACGCTGAAATCAACTGAATTAATGAAATGGCTGTAACGTTCTTTCCATGGAACTTAGGGATATGAAAATTAGCATTAATACTTATTTTTGAAAATAAATAGGGGTCGTCTCATTAACTTTTCCCCACTTTCGACATAATTTTGAAGACAATGGTGGAAAATGAGTATGTGGTTAGGAAGTGCATACATTTCAAGAGACGCTTTCTCAAAAAGTACTCATCTTAGAGCAATGATTTAGGTGTCATCGAATGCGCAAAAATTTGCTCCATGACGATTAAAATGATTATTTTGAATTTCGCAATAGTCTATTTACTATGAAATTTTAAACTTTTTTGTGAAATCATAATTTTTTCCATTGATTTTTTATGGTAACCAAAAATTAATATGAATTAAAAAATCGTACGTCAAATGATAGAACATTTTTTAACGCATTTAATGATACCTGAATCATTGCTCTACAATAAAAACTCTCGGAGAAAATAGATTTTGAAAAAACCTAAATACCCCACATATATCCCACTTATCGCCGTAATTATGACAAAAATGGGAAAAAATTATGTGCATGACCCTATTTATTTCTAGAAATACATTGGTATGTCAATTTTTATAGATCTAGATTCTATAGAAAGAACGTTACAGCCATTTTCTAAAAATTAACTAATATCTTCCAATCTGTTTTTCTTTACATAAATTTTTCCTATGTAACTCCGAAATCATCAAGAAAATCAAAAAAATCCTTCGACTTGTCATGCAGCAACCTATTGCGTGTACAATGACACCTAAATCATTCCTCTACGATAAGTACTTTTTGAGAAGATGTCTCGTGAAAAGTTTGCACTTTCCCCATTGTCTCCAATATTATGTCCAACGTGGGAAAATTTTATAGAAACGAACCCTATTTACTACCAAAAATACATAAGTATGCCAACTTTCATAGATCTAGATCTCATACAACAAACGTTACAGCCATTTCCTTGATTTTGGGTGGACGTCTCCCGTAAGTCTACTCACCAATGATTTGGAAGCAGAATGGATACACTCTGAATTCTCGTTGTTCTCGTCGCCGGTTTTCCCAAGCCCAGTGTAGCTAAACTGGACAACAAACTCTCACATCATTCTTTTGAGGATACGGCGTATGGTGCCTCTGCTGTTGACCCCCAACGTAGTGCTTGAGCTTGTCAATCTGAAAGTAATAGTTCAGTGGAAATCAAAGTTTACTGTGCGCATGATCAAAAATACTCTTTTGAGAAAGTTGCATGCAGTAGAGGAAAGCAACGCGCATTATTCTAGTTGAATTATCTGTACATTTTATGGCTTGCATGCTTTTTACTGCAATATTCAAACTTTTTTTGACATTTCATTGTTCATATTCCTTAAACTTTCATACGTATGCCAGATTGCTGAATATCATTTTTTTCACATCACTCATCGGTACCAAATTCTTCATTATCCAGTACCAGTTGACCACTTCCAAATTATGATTTGACTTCATTCAAATTAATCTTCACCTACTTGAATTTCTGCAACGTACTTTCTTACCTCACGGTAACTATGGTACATTTGTAGTTAACTCTATTCCACTCTATTCCTAGCATGAGCATCATTTCTCCTATGGGTCATTTGCATCAACATACATTGTTTCTAATGTTGTGCATCTTTCTCCTACCTTCCACCGTTTGGCTTATTTTCATCTTAACTTCTACCCTTTAACCAATCAAACTCAGTTTTCAGGATCTCAATCTTAGCCATTTTCACTTTTACATGTGCAATGCTTTCAGTACACTCAAACTCAAAAATTTTCACATTCTCCTTTCATCTTATCTATCCACTGAACAAGCTCTCACATCAACCGAAAAATACAACTCTAAAAAAAAATATTCATCATAAACCAGACATTCTCATCTACAGTTATTCTATCATATAACTATAAATACAAAATCATTCAGGAAAAAAAAAAATTTCATTGTTATGGGTTTTCACGACTGTTTGCAATAAGACACAAGCAAACTAGTGAAAATTTATACAAATATATCATTATCCAACAGATAAAATGCATTAGCCGGTGTTTTAAATTCACCGGAGAACACTTAGTGTGTTCGTTTCACAGCAATTTATTCTGAATGGAAGGAATAAACTTTGGCACATACATTCTGATAAAAACACAATTAGTAAAATAAAAAGTTTTATTGCTTTCTAAAAATTAAGGGATGATCTTTCATTATACCTGTTTTCGTTTTTTCGTTATACCTTTGATTAATATAGCAAAACTCAAGTTAACAAATCATTCACAGTAAAAATAAAACTTACTTTACCTGAGAGAGGATTTGTTCTGCTGTTTGGGTGAAAGTGATACGCAGAGGAAGCTGAGAAGAAGTTACCCTGCCCTCGTCATATTCTCACTCTGTAGTCGAGGTCCCATTGATACCATACTGATCATTTTTGCAGTGTTCATGTGTTGCTGGGGAATGAAGAAAATTATATTGTAAAATATTGAAAAATTAGTAAATACATGAATAACATTTTTTCAAATGCTACAAATTCATTACCTGTTCATAATAGGAAACTATTCACAAGCAATATAATTAACTTTTTGTTTTATTTCTAATCAAATAAATATTTTCTGTTAGCCACATGTTTATTTCCACAAGGTGCTCACAATGTGTCAAAGAACTTCAACACTAGGTTGGGACAATTAAAATAAACGTTAAACAATAAAAAACACACAATTTCTGATATATTTTAAAAATAGTTGTGATTTCAGAGGGATATCTGAAAGGAATGTATTGCACAAAAATTCTAAACACTTAGCAAAAAATTGGCATTATGTAGCATTTTGACATGCATCTTGCAATTGGCATACCAGAATTTTATGCAACACAAGCTGAAAGGAACTTGAAATACAAGGCACCAATGACATAGACTAAATATAATCCTTACTTGCAGTTGTGGGCACGGTGCACAGGTACTGCTGCCATTTGGAGGTCATTGGTTATTGCTCAGTCGTTCTGTCCGGTTCACTGCGCGTTTTGTCAACTCTTTTTGGAGAAATGACTTTCTGAAGAGCTTCTTACGCCGTTCTTACGTCGGTTTGAATTCTCTAAATAAGCAACAATCCTTGGCCGTTTCTGCCTTTCACTTTATTCATAGAACAATTTTCTCATTCTTTGATTTTCCATCACCGTAGCACAATTATTGCTAAGCGTATATTTTGAACTTTGAAGCTTATTTTACAAACTAAGAACGCCCAAGCTTAGTTTCACTAACACGCTTGTTGTGAAGTTGTGACTGATGTAAACATTGACCGCTGCACACACCCGTGGTGAAATGTGTACGACCAAAAAACTAGTTCTATGTTTTTGCTATTTCATGCAACAATATAACTACTTCATTGGAAATCAAAATTATTAAAATGTTCTTCACTATGAAATAAAATAATTGATGAATGAATTCAATAATATGATTCAAAGTTGGCAGTAATCATTATTGCTGGAGTAATAAAACAGGCGCTTAATGTACATGCTTGTACAATTTATACAATACTTGCATTTAAAATTTGGAAGTTGCATTTAGATGGCTGTTGTGTCGTTACTTCAAGCACAACATGAAGTTTATTTAGAAGTAGTTGGAACTACAGTATCTGAAGCCGTAAACTTCTAAAGAGCAAGGGAAAGTAAACGCTCAGCAAGGTTCCTAATAATGTACTGATTCCATCGGTGACAGACCTTCCGTAAAACTAGCAGCGCCCGGAAGTCAAACAAGGACCTTCCGGTGGTTGTAAAAGGTGGCAGAGGCAAGGCACCATACAGGACTTCCGTCGGTCAGTTCCAGCCGTTTATGACTTATCCGGCTTCGAGACATGCGAAACCCAGTGAGACAAAGACATCCGGTGGTGCTCCCATTACGAGGCACATCATGAAATATAACAATTTCCCCCCTAAGATGAATGTATGACAAACGGAAGGCAGAACTCAACAACCCATTCGCATTACAGGTTTAGTTATTCTACCTGATCTACGCGGTTCACTTGGTACAGGTGAACTGCTAACAGGCTGCAAAGTAGAAGGCTCAGTCGCCTTGCTACTGAAAGATCCCATATTACTAGAAGAAGGAAGCAGCTGATTTGAATGTCTCTTCCAGATTACATTTAATGCTAAGATTTGAACATGAAAGATATTAACAGTAACTTTACCAATAAAATTCCCTTCAGCCACTTGGGACCATCTCTTAAATTCAGAGCAAGTACATGATCACCAACATCAAATTGAGTTACATTCATAGGCTTAGACCTGGACACAGAATATTTAGGATGATCTCTTTTTCTAGAGGTAACAAATCTACGATTGTTCAGTGCAACAGAGGGAGCAATTTTTGTGACACTATGAGGAATGCAATGTGATTGAAATAACGCTTTTGAAAGACGTGATTTGAACGATTCAGAAGAAGAGAGTTTTTTCAACAGGTCTTTAATGACTCTTACCCCCCTCTCAGCTTGACCATTGCTTGCTGGAGAGTAGAGCGGAGGTGTGTGGTGCTGAATGCCGTTGGAAATTAGAAAATCTTCAAAGTCATGAGATGAAAAGTTAGAAGCATTGTCACTTACGATCACATCACACAACCCGTTTCTGCTGAAAATCATTCTCAAAGCATCGACAGTATCTGATACACTCGTGGATGGTACAATTTCGCCTTCTATATATTTAGACAATGCATCTACAGCAATGAAAACAATTTTATTCTCGTAGAAAAAGTGAACAACATGAATACGTTCAAAAGGACGAGAAGAAGTGGGCCATTCTACATATTTAGACTTTGGTTTTGCTCGATTTAATTGACATTGAGGGCAACTTTTTACAATGTCTTCAATATTTTTGTCCATTCCGGGAAACCAAATAACAGATCTGGCCAACGACTTCATGCCACAAATGCCAGGATGTCCATCATGAAATGTTTCAAGAACTAAACTTCGTAATGACTTGGGAATTAAAACCCTTTCTTTATAAAGATATAACCTTTCATGAAGGTCATCTGAGGTAGCAGGTTCTTAAATTTAGACAAATTAGGATTAGGTTTAGGAGGCATGCCAAACTTTATGTATTGTTTGAGTTGACATAATTCACTATCCGCATCAGTGTGAGTTTTTAGATTTTCACACGTAACTGGAGTTTTCTCGAGAGAGTTCACTGCAAAGATCATTTCGTACGGTTCTAGTTCTGTTACCGTTGTGGGAAGAGGAAGTCTACTAAAACAATCGCTATTTACGTTACATTTGCCTCTCGAGTAGCTGAAAACATAGTCAAACTGGGACAGTCTGAGAGCCCATCTTTGAATACGAGCGGAACAATTGAAAGGTACATCCTTGTTATGTGCAAAATGTTTACAGAGAGGTTTTGATCGTTATGAATAATGAACTTAGCACTGAGAAGAAATTTCTTGAATTTTTCGACACCGAAAACAACACTGAGGCTTTCTCTTTCGATGTTAGAATAGTTTCGCTCTGCATTATTTAGAGATCTAGAGGCAAATTGAACAGGACACCAATCATGAGATGGACCAACGCGTTGCATGAGTACGGCAGCAACCCCACAACCAGAACTATTCGTTTCAAGGAGAGTTTCATGGTTGGGATCTAATAATTTTATAGGCTAATGCGAACGAAAGATATCCTTGATTATTTGGACACTTTTATCCTGCTCTGGAGTCCATCGGAAAGGTACATCTTTCCTAAGTAGCGAATACAGAGGATACATGACATGAGAAAAATTGGGTACAAAACGACTGTAGAAATTTTACAATCCTATTAAAGCTTGCAACTGTTTTAGGTTTTTGGGAACAGGAGCATTGAGAATTGCGTCTACTTTCTCAGAATTAGGGTGAACACCTTTGTTCTCAAGAACGTATCCTAGATAAGACACACGATCAGTTAGAAAGGCACATTTAGAAAGATTTAAGCGAATTCCAGCATTTTTGAGGACAGACAACACTTTGTCAAGAACTTTCAAATGAGCATCATAGGAAGAGGTCAAAATTGTTAGATCATCCTGGTACACAATGATGTTATCGATGCCAGAAAGAGTCCTATTCATGAACATTTGAAAAATGCCAGGGCTTGCACGCAATCCGTAAAGTAAGTAATTGTACATAAATAGACCTTCAGAGGTGTTAACGGTCGTAAACTTTTTTGACTCTTCGTCCAACGGAATTTGCAGAAATGCATTTGACAAATCAATTTTGTAAAAAAACTTCGCGTCTCCGACTTGAGAAATTACATCATCAATGACAGCTAGAACAAATTGAACTGGATTCAGAAAATTGTTAATGGAGGCTGAAAAATCTCCACAGATTCTCACACTGCCGTCAGACTTTAGAACATTAACGGTAGGAGATGCCCATTGGCTATCATACACTTTAGAAATTTTTCCCATACTCTGCAAGCGCTCCAGCTCGGTTTTGACAGAGTCTTTTAGTCTTACAGGAACAGGGCGTGCTTTACAAAATACAGGAACTGCAGTAGGCAACACATCAAGATGAACGGTATCTCTAACGTTAGACTGTGAATCAGATGATAAGTACGAATCATATTTCAAAGACAAGCTTCTCGGCAACCTATGGCAATTCGTTTTGTTTATAGTGTCGTATTCATCAGGACTGACAACATTTACGTTGAGTTTAGAACAAATATCTCGGCCAAGCAAGTTGATTCTATCATCTTCCCCAATGAGAAACTTATGATTTAAACTGACGTCTTTATAACTAATGATTATTGAAGATTGACCAAGCAAATTTACAGAGCCACCACTGTATCCGAGCACTTTGCTACACGTAGGACTTAAAACAGCACCAAATTGGAGTGCATCTCTTTTACGGATAGTTGAGACTGCACTACCATTATCAAGCAGAAATTCAACAGGTTTACAATTCAAGTTGCATGTTAACATAGTAGGCTATTTTGTAACGGGAATTAGAGTGGTGTTTACTCTAAAAAATGAGAGTCATTCAAGTGATTATCAGCGAAATTACCGTCACCGTTGTCGTTCCTAGGGTTTTGTAGAACAACTTCGTTCTTCCGCTGTGGAGGTTCACTTGAACTCTTCATTGACCCATCTACTTCGACGTTGCAATGATAATCACTTCTTTCCGGCTGCACTATGTAAATGCGGGCTGCGTCCATTTCTCTTCGTGTAGGTCCCCTTCGTGTAGTTCCCTTCGTGTAGGCTCCGCCGGAGAAGGCCGTGCTGCCGTCGTATATTTGCAAACTTTTGAAATGTGGCCTGTCTTCCCACATGTATTACACTTCAGTTTCAATGCATAGCAATTCTTTGCAAGATGCTTTTGCTTAGCTCCGCAACGGAGGCATGTGTAGTTCGGCTGTAATTTTCCCGTTGTGAAAAACGATGAAGATGAATCCTCACGAATAATATCTTGAGCATCGGAACTTAACCGTTCGATGAGTTTTGCATGTTCAACACATTCGTTGAATGCTTTGGTATCACACTTCTGTAGAACTGCACTGAGAATTTGCGCTGAATGAAGACCAGCCACGAAGGCATCTCTCAATAGACGATCGCGACAGCAATTTTCGTAGTTGCACGCAGATGCTAAGTTATTTGACGTTTTAGCAAAACTTTCTATGGATTCATAAACACCTTGCTTTCTGTTTGGAAATGTAACTGATGCGCCCACAATAGATTTCTTTATTTCAAATTACTGTATTAACTTTTCTTCTAGTTCATCATACGTAGCATCAGAGAGTAACGTAGGTTTAATTCTTCGTTGTAGATCAGTAATGATGTTTACAGGCAAGGCTTCATCTAAAATACTAGCTTTCTTACTGCCATTGTTTCCCGCTTTCTGAAGAGCGTCTGCACACTGTACGTTTAAAAGTTGTAGAAATTCACACACTATTTCCACTTCAACGTCGAATGGAGGACAGTTAAATGTAGAATACGCCATCTTGGTTTCAGAGCACTTGTAAAGTTCAAATTCACTTCGGAGATTCGAAGTCTTCGTCGCCAAATATGTTGTGTCGTTACTTTAAGCACAACATGAAGTTTATTTAGAAGCAGTTGGAACTACAGTATCTGAAGCCGTAAACTTCTAGGGAGCAAAGAAAGTAAGCGCTCTGCAAGGTTCCTAATAATGTACTGATTCCATCGGTGACAGACCTTCCGTAAAATTAGCAGTGCCCGGAAGTCAAACAAGGACCTACCGGTGGTTGTAAAAGGTGGCAGAGGCAAGGCACCATAAAGGACTTCTGTCGGTCAGTTCCGGCCGTTTATGACTTATCCGGCTCTGAGACATGCGAAACCCAGTGAGACAAAGACATCCGGCGGTGCTCCCATTTCGAGGCACATCCTGAAATGTAACAATGGCTCATAGTAATTTTAGCACTGCTGCAAGTAGAATTATTTTCCCTATGTCAATGCGCATGTTTATTCGTTCGTTCGTGTGTTACGCCATGCTTGTTTCCTATCAAATTAATCATGTCATTTATGTTAGCCATCGGAATTTTAGGTGTCCATAACTAGGAGCTGAACAACGATGGGATTTTAAGGAAGTTGGCATTTTATTTCCACAACAAAACAATATTATTATTGCTGAATGAATTGACTGTGTGAATGAATATAAAATGTGAAAATAATCAAACAGAATTTCTATCATGGCTAGCACATTTTATAAAAAGTAACCTAAAATTCACAACGTTGTCCTCTTAGAAAAATCAGAACATAGAATTGTACTCACTTGGTGGTAAACTTTTACTGAAAATGTAATGGATGTGAAATTTGATTTGAAATAAACCAAGGTCACTTGTGAATTGACTTATTTTAAGGGGATCTCTACCCCTAAAATTGACCTACTATACCTGGTTTTTCAAATTTTATATTTCGAATTTCTATTGCAACTAGGGGAACGAAAATTCATAACGATATAGAAGATTGAATTCGGAACACATTTACTGCTACAAAATGTTTCTTTTTTTTGCAATAGAATAAAGTTATCACACGAACATATGAAAAATATAAATATATATATAATTATATTCATATTTTGCGCGAAACTCTTTTCCTTCTACAATTTTCAACGTATAAGCTTTATTTTGGTCTGTTTCGACGAGGAAAGAATGTGACAACTGAAAAATGAAGAACTATTTTGAATTTCTTAATAAAAGAAATTTAAAAAAAGTTTTTTTCATGTCCCAGATTTTTCACTATAGAAGTCTAATTTAGAGTTCAAATGGATTCCGCTTCGCTCCGCTGTTTCCATCATTGTGTCGCGTCGATTGAGACGAAAATCAAGCTTTTACGTTGAAAATTGTAGAAGAAGTGTTTTGCACAATATAAATATATAATTTTCATATATTCGCGCAAGGAATTTTTTCTTATTGTGAAGTTTTATTGAAGTAAATGTGTTTGGATTTCAATGTTCCTTATCCAGAATGCATTTTGGTTTTACATGATGCAAAAGAAATGCAAAAAAGGGAAATTTGAAAAATTTGAAACAATTTATTGCAAGAGATCCCTTAATTAACTTGAAAGTTACACGTTCGATTTGAAATCAAATTTCGGTTCCATAATGAACACTGGTTTAAAAACAAATACCTCTCATTGGAATTATTGATGTGCAGTGTCGATTTTTCTGTTAAGATCGCCGCAGATATTTATGTCCAGAATATTCTGCATTGATCTGCAGTGACCGGTGAAAAAAAATTCTTCCGGAACTGGGCCCCGTACTGATCCTAAATAAGATGCACTGTTCCCAGATAATCGATGCCGATCCGCACTAACATTTCTGACTGGGATATCAGGAGAAAAAAGATATTGCAACTGTGGTATTCATCTTCTTTGCAAAACGGGTAAAAATATTACTAATACTGTTGTATTACTGGCGAACCGACTGACCACTTACATTAAATCATGTCCATGAACATAACTCTTTTTCACGCTTGTAATCCTCGGTTGTGAGCGCATGCATAAAAGTCTTGTAAAATAAATCAAGTTGATGAAAAGCGTTTTCTGCTAAAATTTTAAACGTTATTGCTTATATAATAGTCCTGTTCATTTCAGACATCATTAACCAGTCGCGTTGTAAAGTTTTTCCATATACTCTCAGAAAACTGCCTGAGTAATGACAATTTTTGAACATGATAAAAATTGCGTTTACAGTCGTTGACCCGTTAATGTTTTACAAATTATTAACAAAATATTCGAAATGAATTGTATTCGAAGGAAATGTACGCCTACTTTGAAGGAAAATTTGTTATAAAATGTAAATGACAAGATTTTCTCTCTAAAATAGGACCAACTAAAGTTGCATTATATCATTTTAAATAGGTTGATTGACCTATCAAGGAATTTTTGTTTCACCGTGTTGCTTGGCTTTCGAACAACATTCGATTGCTTAGAGCAGAACATAATATTTTCGAAAACTCCACTGTTACTGCAATGAAAGAATTGCACATGATCGGTTCATTTCATACCTAAAAAACGGGAGCCATGCGTTGCCATTGAGAATGCACAATCGGGACAATAGTTGTCAATTAGCAATTAAGTATCACAAGGGCCTGTCTCAGGGCCTTTCCTTTTCTTAATCTTTCTATTCTAGTTGCAGACAGTATAAGCCACGAACTAGAAAAAGCTGTGACACAATCGATTATATTCTCTTAGACGCAAGTTCTTGGGCAATTCAACAGATAAAAATCTGACCTTCAAAGGGCAAATGGCACACATAAGTACTTAACTCTCAAAATCCATGGATATCTGCAATGAAGTAAAAATATATTGCACGAAGAAAATTCCAAAATAGTTTATCGAACATTCATATCAACATATTTCCAAAACAGAGAAAAGTATGACATGGAACCATTAAAAATTAACCAATTGTTCTTTACAGGCAAAAAGGCATAGAACGGAGTGAAATTTAGAATACAATGCCTCATGAATGATTCGTTCTAAAGGTTGAAATAGTTTAGCATTAACATCTCTATGAGTTTGTCGTAAGTAATTTTATGTATGAAAATTAACCACTGAGGTGATTTAGTTCTTGAACACTGCACAACACTAAAAAAACTATAGAAGATCTGTGACCATTTTTATGTGCAAAATGGCGTAGGGAAATATCATCTTTTGTATTGAATTAGGCAAGATTGGTGCAGAATTGTTACTATAGAGTAGTTCAACAGAAAATCACTTTTACAAATCTCGTGTACTTTTTTGAGTATTGCACACGTTTTTTATTCTATGCTTATATTCAATTTAATTGGTCACTAAATATTTTATACTTCAAAGCTTGTGTCTAATGTAATTTTTCTCTTCCAGTTGTTATATGTTTTTAACAATGAGTGCAAGACAGTACAAAAATGATCTTAACAGAAACTGCTATATATGCGGGAAACAAACAATCGCTAACATAAGCGCAGCTTTAAACGCCGTATCGAAAAAATTAACAAGGAGTACTTGTGTAGTGACAAAGAGACCAAGACAAGTCATTGGCTCCTCATGAGTGTTGCCTAACATGCGTGAAGACATTGGACGCCTGGCATGCAGTAAAAACAGTTCACATGAAGTCTGGTGAGCCAATTATTTCGAGTGAACAGAAATTTCACTCTAATGACTGCTTCTAATGTCAGATTGACTTTTCAGGTTGTACTACATCAAATAAAAGGAATCTCTTTGTTTCAAAAAATTTGAAACAATGAGCGCTGTAAAACACTCAAATGATTCACCTTTTCCCACATAAAAAAATTCGGTGTTCCAGGAATTCAGATGGACATTCCAGTGGTGAATATGTAGGACTCCAATAATCCAGAGAGTGAGACTAAGCCAGTACTATTTTCTCAAGAAGTTCTAAATGACACGTGCAGGGATCGCTATTTACAGAAACTACAGACATAGGTGAGCTTCTGTCATCATGGCTTTAAGAACGTACTCTTCTTGAGTAAGGAATGAAGATAAAACTGTACAGAAAACGTACAGAGAAGCTCTTTACATTGTTCACTCTGAAGGATGACTCATGTTTCTATAACGACATCACTGAACTTTGTGATCAAATTTAAAATCATACCTGTATAATAACACCAACTAGCGACTTTTCATATACGAATTCATAGACAGCATCAAAGTTGTTCTGATCCACAACGGTAACACTCGGCCATTTCTTCCCATAGTGTGACCAAGAAAGAATCGCTTGAAAATCTGAAAGAAATTCTAACAAGCATCCAGTATGATGACCCTAACTGGTAAATTTGTGTAAATTTCAAGGTTATAGCCATGCTTACTGGCCTTCTGCTTGGCTATACTAAATTTTGCTGCTTCCTGTGCTTATGGAACTGCAGAGCAAAAACAGGACATTACGTACGTAAGAATTGGTCGAACCGAGGTGAAATTAGGCAAGAAAAACATTACGTCATACACAAATCACTTGTAAAATGTCATCTAATTCATTTACCGCCATTGCTTATTGAACTTGGTTTGTTTAGCAATTTGTGAAAGCCCTGGGGAAGGATTTCTTCGCATATCTATATCTTGCAGAGTTATTCCATTCGCTACATCATGTTGTAATTAAAAAGGGTGTCTTCAAATGTCCCCAAATTCGATAAATTTTACTTGATGAAACTTTTATAACACAGTTCGAGAGAAAAAAGAAGCTTACCTTTGAGTCACTCAAAAAGATTTATGATAACTCATTGGATAAACATCGTTCAGAAGACTATGTAGAAGAAGTGAATGATCTGTTGATGGATTATCTTGATATGGGGTACAATATGCGTCTAAAAATTCATGTGATCCACTCTCATTCGGATTTGTTTACGGAGAATCTTACTGATGTGAATGATGAACACAGTGAAAGATTCTATCAAAAAATTTTAGGGATGGAGCAACGATTCATAGGAAAACGGAACCGCAGTATGTTGACAGACTACTACTGGAACATAAAAAGAGAACATCACACTTCACAAAACAGGCTTAGAAGGAGAAATGGTGTTCAAACTGGCAGATGTGTGTTTTTCATTCTTTCCCAATAATAACAAAATATGGTTCATGGTAGAAGAAAATGATGCCTAATCTGGAGAAATCAAGGTCGAATTTCCAGAATCAGGATATTTGAACCTGACATTTGCTGCGCATTGAATTTATCATGTGAACAAACCGCCCAAACAACCTAGAATAGGAATAGATTCATACTTCGTTATCGTTTCAAAGCAGTCTCAATACAGTATCCACTTCATATGAACCAACACTTGGATTTCGATCCCTTCTGAAATTTGCGAAAAAAATTCACGGACGCTTTCAAAGTCAACTTCAACTATATTTTTTAATCGAAGTAGTAATGGCACTAGACAACGAAGACAAATTTTTTCAGCTACATAATTCAACATGATAGAATAATTTACTATGTTCAATGAAATGCATCGTAAGTCGTCTCTTGAGTTCACTGTTTTCATTTTAAGGTATGTACTCCAATAAACCCTAATTTTAAACGTTTCGGCCTCAGGCCATCATCGGTGGTAAGAATTCTGAAAAGCTACAAGGAAAAGAGAAACTATTTTCGAATGACAAATCTGAATCCCAGTTATTAAATTATATTAGTTGCGATTATCTATTTACTATTGCTAAAAGAAATGAACTACGGGCATTGTTTAAAACCGGCTTAAGTCTAAAAATGCACAAGGACTCTATAACGCGAATATCTGTATAAAACTATGGTCTTGCCAGGACCGAAAATTTATTGGTAGAAATTGCGTTATTGCACTCATCAGAATGTTCTCGAACCGCGGATAGTGGAGGCCATGACAAGCCTGAACCTGTTTTGAAACTTCTACCAGAATTCTCACAACTCGAGTGCCATGAGTAAGAGATGTACATTCAATGTACTCTGATGCACAGCGTGCACAATTAAACTTATAAACAAAAGTGGCTTGCATTCCGGTAGGAAGCTCATCTTTATAATTAAAAAACGATGATCATCTAAAATTATTCACCCATACAATTTTAAAATCCACCTCAGCAAAATATTTCGAAAAAACACATGCTATTTCTTTCTTTAACTTCTCAGACTGCGCGCCAGAGTAAAGAAGTGATTCACACGCGGTGCTACGGGCGGAATCGATGTTGCTAACTTCAGATATGTTGCCATAAAATATATCGAGGAATGAACCTTTTTTCCTAATTTACGCAAATAGAAGAAACCATCGTTCTGGCAAAAAGAACTAAAAAATTCAAATGCTTGATGTAAAAGAAATATATTAGTACAAATTAGTACAAGACTCGGGGTAGGTCGACAGCCACTGAAATTCACTTTCGCACATTTTTCCCGCGCTCCGTGTTTCTTAGAGTTAGAGTTGCCTTAGTAGAATAAGTTTAAGTTATTCCATTGCCTATGATGCGTTCACTGCGATTCAGTTGTTGGAAGACCGCCTCACGGTCTACCCAAACTAGAATTAATGCAATTGTAATAGCTTGAAATAGCCATTCCTATTGAAAGTTTGTGTTATTACTCTGAAATACTTTTAACTGAATCTGTTGTACCTCTTTCTTGTTGCAGGCAATTCCTACAATAATTTGAAACTAGTAGTAGCAGCGATCTATAGTAGCAATAACGGTGCTATTTGATCGAATAAAAAGTCTGAACCTTGAACATGAAACGTCGAGTGTTTGATCCTTCATTCACCACTATACTTCATAAAGGAAGGAATCGTGGCTCACGGACTCTAGTATCGAATTATTGACCTATACCTATGAAGGCTAAACCTAAATTTCGAGCCTTCACACATAAATATCTCAGCAAAAGTGGGCCCAAAAGCAGGCCCACTGCCATTCCTTCCGTCTGTCTATAATATTTTGAACCAAACATAAAATATGAATTGAATACAGATGACTCTAAAAAGGTTGTAAAGCTTATTTTGAGAGGCCTATGACTTTTATTGTAAAATTTCGGAAAAATTTTCTTAGACAAATAATAATGGTCTCATGTAGGGGTGGATTAGTAAATAATGATTCTACGTACATCGCAGGCAACCAAAAAAACCATCTGCATCGATATATATTTTCGAATCACGGATGAAAGGGTACGAGTTGTCTACAGTAAAATCATTGGTACAGAGAGGCGACAAAACAGGTACTAAAAATTATGTTTATGAAAAACTGGAAGCATTGTAGGACACAAATGTTAGAAGGAATTGGCACTTGTCAGGAAAATCAGGTTTATGAATTTATGGAAGGCAATAGAGAGCACCCGGCAGCGCTAGTGTCAATAGTTAGTAGATGCCCCTCTCCTAGCATGGTCACATGTGCTGCATGCCAGATACCGCCAGAACTTGCATACACCTGCGATGCATGCCAGATACCGCCATTTTACAAATCATTCTCGATCGAAACAAAGTGTTTATTTGGATAAGACAAGTGTTTGTAACTTAAATTCTAACTAAATTTTGCGAGTAATTGTATCATCAAATTTCATACTTTAAAACAATAAACTGCTAGTATCTCACAAACCCAAGTGTTCTGAAAATTTCATAGAAAAAAACTGTTCATCTGGCCATTTTCTGCTTGTGAAATTGTGTACCTCGTGTCGTAAAACATCCTTCACAAACTTGCATTATAATTATGTTAGTTATAGTTATTACTAACATAATTGTGTACTAACTGCCCAAATTGTTCAAATGAGGGTTTCGCTTGAAGATATGCAAGGACTAAAATTTTGAGGTTATATGGGTTGAAGCGGAGTCAAAAATTTTTTATTCGGCAGGAGACATAGGAACATTGCATTATTAACTTAATTATGTAATAACTAAGTAATGAAAGCTTTTTGAATATTAATATTGTTCACTTTGCACCATCACACACACCATCACACACACCACCACTACCACCACCACCACCAACACCACCACCACCATCCCCACCACCACCCCTGTGAGGGCTGCCCCATACCGCCATTCTACAGATCGCTCTTCTCTATCGAAACTACATGTTCATTTGGATAAGAAGACAAAAATATTATGAATTGTACAATTAAATATTGCTGTCGTAATTTTCGTCATGATATGTTGTGAGAATCTCATTAGTATTCCATTCTTTTGCGGAAATATAAATCATAGATATCAGCTGTCTTCGCATTGCGTCACAGTAGTTCATCGTCAGGCAAAGTGAACAATATTTATGTTCAAAAAGCTGTCGTTGCTTAGTTATTACATACTTCTGCTAATATCGTATTTGCTTAAACCTTTTAATCGAATATCACTAAAAGAAAATTTCATCATTGTACACTCTCGTACATTAGAAGTGTTTGTAACGTAAATTCAAACTAAATATTGTGAGGAATTGTATCATGAATTTTCATATTTTAAAACAATAAACTGCTAATATCTCAAAAACCCAAAAGTGTTCTGAAAATTAAAAAAAAAATTGCTCATCTGGCCATGTTCTGCTTGTGAAATTGTGTACCTCTTGTCGTGAAACATCCTGCACAAACTAGCAGTGTCTAGGTACAGTAATCAGCCAGCAGGTTGTAATTATATTAACTTAATATATCTGAACACGTCAGTGGTTTGCTTTAATCGCAACCGTATCATAAACTTGTAAACGAAGAAAATTCCGATAAAATATATCATCTTTATTAAGAAAACGTTTTGGAGTCCAGCTCCATCATCAGTTCACACGAGAAACAAAAGAATTACGTTTGAAATATAAGATCAAAGTAAAATGAATTGTAGGTGCCATAAATATATCATAGAGGTAAAAATACTAAGTACTAGAATGAGACGGACACAAACAAAGAATAAAATACAGAAGCACAGAAAGAATACACGTGACACATAAGTATGAAATGAAATTTCGCTGGTACCGACGAGGAATCTACCTATTCACTATTTGCAAAGGGTTAGAACTGTCCATATTGTTCAAATGAGGGTTTGCTTGAAGATTCGCAAGTACTCTAAAGTTCTGAGGTCATACGGGGGTGAGGCACAGTCTAAAGTTTTGTAATCGGCAGGAGATTTGGGAACATTGCATTATTAACTTAATCATGCAATAACGAAGTAATTTTAGCTTTTTGAATATAAATATTGTTCGTTTTGCTTGACAACGAACTATTGTGACACAAAACGAACAGCAGTCTTCAAATGTGCGTGTTCAGTTTATATCTATTATTTATATTCCCGAAAAAGAATGAAATACTAATGAGATTCTCACAACTTATCATGACGAAAATTACGAAAGCAATGTATAATTGTACAATTCGTAATATTTTTGTCTTTTCATCCAAATAAACATGTAGTTTCGATAGAGAATGATTTGTAGAATGGCGGTATCTGGCATGTAGCCCAGGTGATCATCCTATAAAAGGGGCATCAACTAGCTGTTGACACTAGTGCTACCCGGCCGCACTGGGTCCAATACCGCAGGATTTCGACCTCGCCCACCCCTCTCCCTCCACCTCCGAGTTGCTACATGAAGTTGCCATTCGCGCCAATTTTTTAACGATGTAGTACTACTGAGGTTTATTAACCTATCTGTTCGCTTAACAGTTATTGTTAATCACTGCATTATAACCACTACAAGTACTTAGTAAGTGGATACTATAGCGGAATACCAAAGTTGACTTGCATTAAATCCATGTAATAAGTCATGACAACGACCGCAGGTGTTTGGCCATTCGACCCTCCATCTCGGCACTCAAAAACAGGGATTCTCTAACTTTTTTAACTTAATCGTAAACTAACTGAACTTAGCCTACCGTAACCCAACCTAATCTAACCTAACCTAACCTACTTAACCTAACTTAAGTTAACTTACCTAACCTAAATTACCCTAACCTAACAATGCTGTAGCTGCTCGGAGGTGGTGCTGTAGCTGCTCGTAGGTGGAGGGAGAGGAGTGGGCGGGGTTGAAATCCTGCGGCATTGGACTCTGTGCTACCCGGCCCAGAACACTTGACGTAAAGCTTACTATTTAAATCTTCTCCAATACAGTTTAAGCCTTCCAGTTTTCGCAAAAAGTTATTTGTTTTATATTCCATCCGAGGGACTAATTTTCTATCAGCTCAATAACTTCAAAAAACTTATTCCGACCAGGTATTAGTTTTTCTATTTTTTTTTAAGTAGGCAGACTCATCCTACAGAACCAATCATCCTGTCCTGTCCCCAGGGACGATGTCCCTGTTCGATGCAACCTTTTGAGAAAGTAAAATCAGATTTCCAGAAAACAAAAGAAAGTACCTTGAATGGCTTGAAATTATAGTAGTATTTGAAACCAATTGTGCGTACTCTGTCAGAGAATTCACGACAAAATTTACAACAAACATTTTTAAAATTCTAAACTATTACTATAAGCTATTGATATTCCATTTTTCTTATTAATTCCAGACGAAACATAAAGATTCCGAGTAAAAGAGTGGAATATTTCTATGCGTTATCAGACATTTTAGATGATCGTGAATTTAGATGAGGGACCATTATTGCCTGTGAGCAGCACCTACTCAAATTAGATTCTTATTACAGTTAGTTCTGCACAGTTAGTTAAATAAACTGCGCTCTGTAAAAAAGTTACTCTCAATAAACATCCCAATGCATGTACACGCTTATTGTTCAATATTCTACTAGCTAAATTTGATGTTAAATCAACGATCAGTCAGAATTTACCTTTAAAGAGGCTGCTTTTCGAAGACCTGTGTTTTCGAAGCGTTTCCAGCACCGACTAAGGATTTTGTCCCATAACCCCGATTTCATTTGATATCTGTTTTTCCTTTCTCACTTAACTGTAATATGAATAAACACATAGTATTATGTATACATTTTATGCATGTTTTTTAATTAAACTTACCTCAACAGCGTTCTCATTGTTTTTCAAAAACGTGACAAAATTACATTTTACCATACGATGAAACGGAAAATCTGCACAAAAAAAATAGAAAACGCTTGGCAAATGGCTTTAAATCCCGAGGATGTGCAGTAGTTAACGATTCCTACAAGAAGACATACGTGACTGACTCTCCACTAGCGAATGACTTCATGTTTTCCTACTGTATGGGGATCATCTTCACTGCAGACAAAGTTCCTTTACATGTCCCCGATCGTTCTAAAATTTAGTCCACTTACGTAATTTTAGATGGGAAATCGTTTTTGCAGCAACATAGTTTTAGATTTTCGATACAGGAAACAAATTATTCGCAGAGAATCCGTTTTTCACGGGGATCAGAAATTTTCTAAATCGCTGTAGGCGGTGGGTATTCGAAACAATTTTGAATTATTTGACACAAAAATCTGCATGAAATTTCGACGACCAGTTTTTTCGTTTTCGAGAAAATGACGTTTTATGAATTCATGTAAAACAATCAATGATTTTTTGTATGGAACATAGCGTTTGAAAAAATTCATCACTAAAATTTGAGAAACAAAATTTCCTTTCCAATCAGCCTTTTCAACTTTTACAACTCAATAATTCTAGGAAAAGTTCGGATTTTAAACATGGAACATATACATACAGCCACTTCGAAAATTGAAAAAACAAATTAGAATATCAATCCCTGTCTCCAAATATAGAATTTTCTGCACAGGTGACTAATAAATGCCTTATTTACTAAAAGGAGGGACCTCAAACCTCTCTTCTTCCATGTCCTTGGCAGATCTCGTTAGATCCTTCACCCCGGCTCGAATGTCCTGACTCTTACGTTTCCTCCACACAACTGTTGAAATCAACAGTAACTTCAAAATAAGCCCCATTACATTCCAACGAACATTTTCCACTCGTGATTTAGTAAAGCGTTGAAAATCACCACGATAGGGAATTTTCAGGCATTTTTTGACGACAAACAAACGCCTGCGGCCATGGAGTTGATTTGACATTGCTTCCCAGCGCGCTCAAGGACACGATTCAGGCAGAGTTCCGGAAAGTGGTAAATTTGAAGTCATCAACTTATATTATAAAAAATTTTCTTGAGCAACCAACAGTATAATTGGCTCTTAAGTACGTGCGTTGGTTCAATTCCTAGATGGGGTAAAAGACGCGCACTAGCGTGACCTTGGCGCTCGCCAATGGGTGGATGACCTCCTCATCCCGCTCTTTTATGAGTCAGTGTTGAACGTTCTTCTGCGGGAATAGCAAGAGTTCATTCATGGTCATGCTTGAAATGCTTTCGTGCTCAAACGAAACATTTTAACACTCATTGATGATGTAATTGAGTGTTTGTATTGAATCCGGCTGCTCCGAGTCATTAACTAATTAGCTTGTTGTGTAAACATCTAATCGCATCCCAGTTTTGAAAGTACAGGAATGGCAAATGTATCAATCGAAAGGGCTTTAAGAGAGCTATAAAGCAAGCTAGTTGATTTAAAAAATATCCTAGTTGGGGAAAATTTTTTTATAGAAAAACGGCTGTCCAGAAAACTAACATGTTTGATTTTTCGAAATGGATCCTTTCCCACAGTTTCAACGTACAGGAATGACAAATATATTAACTAATTGCACTAAAGTAGTGCTACAAAAGCTCTAGATTTTATTTTTTTAAATGATTCATTTCAAAAATTATCGAAATAAGAACATTTTTAGAAAAAACTCTTCGGAAAAACTTGCCCTTTTGACCTTTGAAACAGCCCAGTTTCCACAGTTTTATGGTACAGGAGTGATAAACATATCAATCGATAGCGGTTGAAACAATCTAAAGAGACACTTGCATCGATTTTTTAAATTCAATTCATATTGAAAGTTATACGCCAAATAATTCGAAAATTGAAAAAGTGATGGATTTTGGAGAAAAACATTCTTAAAATTCAATAAATCCTAATTTCGAAAAACTGGCCCAGTATCTCTTTAGGCAAGACAATTAGCTTTCTAGAAAACATTTTTGGAGTTCTGTAACTTTAAAATTGTAAAATCTGGGTTATTTTCTGCAACACCCAGTTTTTCCGGTTTAAAAAATTCTAAATTTGATAAATTTACGAAAAAAGCACACGTGTTCAAAAACAACATTCGCATCATTTTACACCTATGGTGAAAATCTCAGAAAAATCCATCGAGAACTGACAGACTTTTCTTTCCTGAACCGTGTCCTTAACTAATCCAATCTAAGCGCTGGGGTCAGATTTTATGCAATCAGTTTAACCAATGGCGCATCTTTTATGCGAAAAAGATAACCCGAAAGAGTAGGATTCCATACCGAAGAAAACTATATTTTATACCCCCCACGGTCTCCGCTTCCTCGCGCTGTGTCTTTTAAATGTTCGAACCTCTTGTTCTTAATAAGGTCTATATACTAAGAACAATTTGTGCTACATTTTCAGGGAAAAAAAACGAAGATGCACTAAATTCAATTTTCCGAGCTAATACCCTTGCACCTAAACCACAAAAGTGTCGTTCCTGAATGTTAATAACTAATCTTGAATACACAGAATTGATCAAAGCTTCGCCGAGCATAGAACAAATGATTACTCAACTCTGCCATAATAGAATAGAACAATTGTTCTCATTCGTCGTATAGAGATTATTAAGAATTAAAGCTCACTACTGCATAATTTGGGTTGCGCTCTCATTAGACATTTCAAGATGTGTTTTAGGTTTCCTTCCGAATTCAAGTATGAGAGCGTGTGCTGTGTCTTCCTCAAAGGAAAATTCGTAGTTGTAGAACAAGTAATAAGTGATACTTATAATGGTAGAATAGTAGTCAAAAAAGTACAACCTTCATCTGTAAAAAAATTTAAAACTCGCTACTCTGAGAAATGTAGAGATGACGTTTAATCCCAATCAAGGTTCTCATTTGATTGATCTGCAAAATTTTCACTATGTGAAGAAGACAACCATTATGAAGTGGACAAATGCATGAGTAGAAGACTGAGAAATTATTCTTGAGAAATTGGACAAAAAGAAATAATGTTTAAATCTCGAAATGCTTGCAAAATACAAATACCGCATAAATCAATCTTTTACTTTCAGTCATGTTTGCCAGTAAGAAGTACAGTACTGTTCATATGTCTTATAACTTTTCGCCACTGATCATAAAAGAATATCATTTCCTAGACATGTCTGTCATTTAAAACGACTTTTGCTTTGTAATATCTGAGAATAGATATTTCTCTATTGCACACAAATATTAGTTCATCGGTCAGTAAAAACGTTTGATAATTTCACCATTTTGCTCCACTCCAAAGATTTCTTCTTTTACGTATCTTTGCATCGTACGTCAGACAATAAGAAGGCGTTCACCAATCACAGACTGAGGCGTAAAACTGTGTGTTGTTTGTGTTTAAGGCAATCTACTACTCTAAAATCTTCGAGTTTTCAAATGCCAGTTATTTCATTTTGATTGCAACTAGGTGAGTAAAAATTGAAAGGGATATGTGAAATTGAATTCTGAAGACATTTGCTTCCATAAAAAATTTCGAGTTTTGGAATAGAAATTGAGTTGTTGGCGAACATAAAATAAATGTTCTCACGCAAAACATTTCTCACCCTACAATTTTCCACCTAGGAACGAGATTTTGGTCTCATTCAACGCGAAATGAATGTGAAAACAGCGTAACGAAGCGTAATTTTATTTCAATTTCAAATTAAATTTTTTTCATAGTGTACGATTTTGGGATTATTAAGGCAAAAACCAAAAATATGAACATATTTTTAATGATGTTTTAATTCTGATTCGAAATTCGAAAAAAAATTCGTGATGCTATTTCCACAATGATTCCGCGTTGAATGAGATCACAAAACCGCTTCTACGTTAGAAATTATAGGGTGAGAAAATGTTTTACGTGCGTACATGTATTTTTTATGTTC
>JACJUY010002015.1:79695-91025 GCA_014220935.1 Platorchestia sp. MABIK
GCTGATGTTGGGTTATTGAAAATATCATTATCGGGACAATTTTGTTTTACCAAAATCAACCTAATAACAGGAATTGAGTACTAAGCCAATGTTATTGGAGGGTGAAGATTAGTGCAGTTTATTGTAGATTAATGAAATTTTTCCGCTCTTGGTCAGTGAAGATCTTTGCAGAAATTCGATGCCGATCTGCACTTCAAAAGCGGACATAGATTGCACTAATTCTGCACTAAATCCGCACTGAATGCAGACACTCCTGCGAAGAGCTTCCATGATCTGCAAAGAATGTCTGCAATAAACTGCAATAATCTTCACCGAACGGTGAAGACATTTCTGATAGGGGATCGTGTGCGGAACCGTATCACTAATGAGTTAGTAACTGGTTAGTACCTTCAATCACAAACCAGTATAGTTTCATTACAGTAGCCCCGTGTGCGGAGGGCCTTAACCATCAGAATGATTCAGTGTGGGTTAAATATGAAGATTGAAATAAAGGTGAAACGACGCTAGAATCAACTCTGTGGTGGTTTGGGCTACAATCACTGCTGCTGGGAGTTCTCCCCTCGTTTTTGTCTGTTGTTGAGTCAAACCAAAAATTTGTTTTAATAGATTTTGTAATATTTGTAAAACTGTCTTTTAGAGACAGTAATGCATTTAAGACACATTTTAAGCAGAACTTTTCCATGGGCACGGGAACACGTCAGTGGTGCACTTTAGACCATTTACAAGACCCTGCTTCATCACATGATTTAAATGACTCAACACTGGATTTAGGCGCTCTCATACGCAAAAAGAATGGTATTCATTCATGAGGAAGAAAAAGCGTTCATCAGCATAAAACAATGGCATTCGAGGAGCCCGTCCATGAACACGCCAAACTTTTCTGTGAGGTCCATGCCGGTGAGTAAGGTCTACAAAACTCCACATGATTCGCTTGATGGCTTGAAGTCAAATTTGCCCTAAGAATGGGCTTTGTTCCCGTAAGAAATGCATCGTGCCTCTTAAGGAGCTCCCAAGGTAAATGAAAGTCATGTCATAAAAAGTGGAACATGTTGAATAAATGTTTTTGATTGCTGTTAATGAATTTTTAAGGTTTGTGATAATTATATAAATTTAAAATTTCGCTGATTTTTTCATTGTGAAACTAGATAAAAAGTTTTTTGCTTATTATTGCAGAACCCAGAGTGTTTTGAAAATTTAGGAAGCTTTGAAGTTTATATTCGAACATCGTAGATAATATTGAAAACATCAGATTTCCAAACAGATTTTAAACTCTGAGCACCTAGGTAGTTACAGTTAGTCACTGAATAAGAAATTGATATAACTGAAGTGTTTAAAAATCAATTCCGAAAAGAAACTGATCGTTTTTGGGAAGAAAAACATATTTTCATCAGCCCTGGAAAGATATCGGCCTTCAACCCATGGCCCAGGTGTAAACATTTACCAAAATCGTTGAAATAATGTGTGGATTACTTTTTTTTCAGTTTAGAAATGTAAAAAGGTCACAATGATGCAAGGAAACAATTTCAATACCAAAATATTTTTATGACTGAAATTTACATCGGAGAGATCTCAGGAAAGGAACATACACTAAAACGTCATTTAGAAAAAAGTAGCGGGTGCCATGAACATCAATAATCTTGTCGATTTTGAGTAAAACGAAATGTATCGCATTTTGCATTAACATGGAACTTTTTCAGAACTTGCTCTTCACCCACACTTTTTTATTCTCTCCCGCTATCACCCAACTCACTCCTCTTACTACCTCTCCCGGCATATCTCTCGCACTGCCTTTCCTTATGGTGCCTCTACCTTTCTCTCACACTGCATCACCCTTTTGTTTCAACTGCCACTTCCTATCTGTCCCACTGTTCTTTCCTTTTTTCAACACTGCTTTTCTCTTTTTCTCCCACTGCCTCTTCCATTTTTTTATACCTCACTTTTTTAAAAATTCCCCTTTGAAATTTGGTTCATACTCAGCATTATATAGTTAGCCTTTCATCTGACGCCATTCGCTTCTCTACTGATTATTTTCATTTGTCCTGGATTTGCCAGTATGGATTCATGAAATGAAACTTCAAGTGATTTTTAATAGCTATTGAAAACCTTCTTCATTTTTCCAACTGCAGCACTTATCTCATCACAACCCAGATAATTCCAAACTGCATGATAATTTCAAATTCTATTGATGACAAATTAATTACACTGTTCGTCCTCTTATGTCTGTCCTTGCGATCATTTGTGTGTTGCTTACTTAGCGTGAGTAAACCGTATGAGGAAATGGCTTCATGCTCGTGGCCGTTATTTCATGATTGCCAACACTGTGTTGTCTCTTCCGTGCACTGAAACCCCTAACAATATGAGAAGAGAAAAAGAATTTAAGATTCTCCTTCAAAAATTCATACCTTAATGCCAAAATGTTCATTTTCGTTTCACTTCATTATTACTTGAATGTTTTATTTCCTATACCAGTCCAAAGAGATCAAAATTTTTATGCAACCAGTTGAAATCAGTTATATTTCAACGGGATACCCATTTACTGGATGCTGTCAAATTGAACTGTTCTTAAACCTTTTCAAATTATGCTAATATCATCATATTCCATGATATATACAAATTTCCTGATTCATGCATCAGTTGTTGGATAAGTTAACACTATACATAGTTCGAGTTGATTTTTAAGAAATTTTTTATTTCAAACAGAAATGTTTCATTTAGAGTCGAGAGTTGCCATTGATCATGCAGAGCTTACTGAATATAGGAAATTGTTTCCTGTACTTATCAGTAAAAGTCACATTTCAGTCAATATTGGTTGTCAAACACAAAATATCGTACAGTGGTGAACCAAAAAGTAGAATGAAGATTGGTTTATTTTTCAAAGACATAAAGCACTCTTAACTTCCTTGTGCTGATGTGGAATTGAATGGTAGTTTCAAGAAACTCTCGTTACAGATCAAGTGATACTCCCGGTTAGATGTTGATTAAAGTTTTCCATCGTAACGGTGTCAGTATAAGAAGTCTGTTGGATGGCACTGACCAGTTCCCATCTATGTACGTTCACAATTTACTTAGTGTACTGATACCAAAGTCGGCAATGAGAGGTTGGCATTGGTAGGTGGCATGGAATTATTTTCTTTACCTCATCAAGGTTAACTCTTCTTATTCCTCATAGACCAGTTTTTCTTTTAAATATCCGAAGTCACAGTAGGTCACTAGTTTTTCTTTAAACGCTGTTCATTCTGGTCAAAATTCGTAGCCTGTCGGTCATCATTAGCACCGATACATAGTATGCACTTGAAAAAATCTTTTTTGCGTTGCAATCCATCTCAATATTGTAGTTATTTTAGACAGAGTCAACTGTGCGCATACCTTCCATATAATGTGCAATAAACTGTCTTTCCATTTTCCCTTCTGGTGATGAGCAATGCAATGCTCGAAGTTTCCTAAAGTAGAATAACAAATAACGCTTAAATAATATATTTTTCTAGTTTTATTTTGAACTTCGCAGAACCCTATGTTTAATTTTTGAAACTTCATTTTTTTTTGAAGACATAAACAAAATATGAAATAATACCACTTACATATTTAATGCAATGACACACCAATGTTTAGGATAACATTTGGTTTCAAGCTTAGCTAATTTGAAAACTTTCCCTGATAGATCTTACTCTAATTCATATTCAATATTTTCTTGAAGTTAATATTGGATGTTCTGAAGTGACTCATTATTCAAAGCAAAATTTGTCCTAACACACATGCAAGCTGTCTGTGTGGAGAATAGAAGCATTACGGGAACTCTAAAATGGTTTCGTTTTCTCGTTAGAGTCTCGATGACGCAGGTTGAGGAACGCACTTACAAGCTGTGCCAACAGGGCTATGCCTTTCGTGAATGTAACGAGCGTTCCATGAGCACAAATTGTTTTGCGATAGTCCTCGATGGAGATTTGCGCCTTTGAGTCACCGTTTGCACACTCAGCCAGCAGTCATCCGTCCGACACGTGGGCGTAATACGCACTAAGCTGCAGAACGGTAATGAATTGCCATGATCGTTTTTAGAAAGACTTACCTTCATATTAGCGAAATTCTCAATTTGGCCTAACAACACATTTACTGTTCTTTAAATGGCTTCTCTTTACATCCAGAATTTTCTCACTGCTGTTTGTTTACACGAAACTTTTATCATTTGCTTCTAATCATTGTCATTTTAGTCAATACACTATTGTGTTTCAAGTCGAAGTTCTTTGGAAACCTCAAACAATTAAGTTTGAAAAATTATGTCTTATTTATTAATGAACTTCTTCACAAACTAGATTTGGGCTTGCAAATTCATCCGAGTCGCGAAGACAAATTTCGGCTGCACCAATACTTTTTTAATTTTAATTCATGAATAAACAATGTATACAGAGTCTTTCAACGAAATCAGTTCAAGGTTTAAATCGTTGATAAATCTGATCCCTCTAAAAGTTATCTACACTAAAGTGCATGTAATAATTGATTATTTATGAAGTTGGTAATTAAAATTTAAGAATTCGTTGCATAAACATTTCGCAATGAAGCAGTCGAAAAGTTCAGCCCTCTGTGAACTTCAATGAGCGGGCCGAAGTGGGTCTCTATCGCATGTCCCTCAACTATCCTTAACAAACGGTTTACGACGCGAGTTAGCATTTTGATTCATCTGGCTATGATTGCGGAGTTATCCATATGCCAGGAAAAGATAATGTTTATAAACCTCTTTTCCTAGCCGGCCTCAAAAGAAGTGCCAAAGCCAATCCAGCCATGTTGTTAGCGACATTGGCTGAGAGTAACAAAACCAAAAAATCTTCAAATGAATATTTTAATATAAAAGGAAGTGTTTAATAACCTTTCAAAAAGAAACTCCTTCTTCAGCACTGCTGTATAAGTCCTTTTGCGTCATTAATCTGAGTAATTCTCGAGAGGGCTACCTTGCATGCCGTTAGTGCTATTAAGTTAACTTTTGGAGTATAACGAAGGGCGTTTAAAGTTTCTGTTTCAACAAAGTCCTGCTTTTGCGTTTAATTTTATTTAGGAGTGAAAATAGTCTTTCGGCCCAGGCTGAGGAATGAGGCAACGCAAGTAGGCTCATCACTAACTTTGATAAAAAGGAATTTCGAAGTCCATCAGCACACTTTACTCTTGAAACAGCGTACCAGAATTTTCAGATTCCTTGTCCGTTATATGGTTCGTGTCCTCCAAGGTGAGCTCTCGCCGCTCGGTATTCAATATTTCACATTCTTCTTCATGAATGATGTTAAGAAATTTTAAGGCAAGAGGAATGATGGAGCCAGGTTTTCCCACATTAACGTTGGCGGGGTCAATAGCCTTACGAAATTCCAACTTTTTTAAGCACATTATTCGACAGAAAACGGCTGAACATTTCTTTCATTAATCGAACAAAGAAATTCAAGATCTTCACCCAAAATTGCATTAGGTCCTTGTTAGAATTTTTTTCAGAATTCTCATAAAATGAGTAAGGCCACTAGGTAAATTTCATCACTCATAAAGTAGACCGAAGGATCATTAACAGTAATTGCTGCTAGATCCTTATTTTTAATTATTTCTCGTATCACAAGGTAAATTAGGATAGTTTTTACAGATAAATTTATAGAACTTATCAGTTTGTGCAGTCGAAATGTCTCGGTTCGAAATTCAAGGTTTATATTATTATTATTGGCTTATATGAATGCAAAGAACGAATAATGCATCTTATTTTGTAGGTTCCGCAATGGTTCTAATATTGCTGCAGCCGACTTGACATTATCTTCTAATGCTGCTGACGTGAAGAATAAAGTGAGAGCTTCCCACTGATCCAGATTCTCGATTCGACTTTCTCTATCTTTCACACGGTCAGTTTTTCTGTCAGTCACACTCACAGTCAAAGCTCTTCAACACCATATTTGGGCATGCGTGCTCTCTTCGCTCTCTATTCGGCACTCATTGACGGCTTGGCTTGACTGGCGATTTGCGTCTGTTTGCGTGTCAGTGTCTGCCCTCCCGGCGTCTAGTGAGGTTGTCTGCGATCGCTCTCCCGTGTCAATTGGTCTTCGCTTGGTCTCAATAATAAATTAGCTATTTTCATGGGCAGCATGCTTTATAGAAAGTGCAAAGCAACGAATGCAAGAGCAGAGATATAAGAAGCAAGTCGCTCAAATATGTTAATGAAGCAACACAGTATTAGTTTAATGAGATGGCTTGAAGAAAGAATTAATACATTTCGAAGATAGTTTAGGAAAAATTTTAGAGCACTTGCTTCCAAGAAATCTATTATTTTCCTGGAGGTAGCACCTAATTCAAAGGTGCGTTGTTTTTCAGTATTCATAATGATACGGGAAACAATAGTTAATTTGTTACGAACATATCATAATGCATTCGTCCTGTTGCAGCTTCAGTGCCATTTACACAGAATTTGCAATCTTATTCAATATTCACTCAAGAAATACAGCAAAGGCACATTATTTTCGTTTATTAGAATGAAAACATTAAATATTTGGCCGAAAGTGCAATTTCAACAATTTATCCTACATTTAAAAAAAATAAAATAAACTTTTTACATGAATTCTCCTTAACATAAAATTTCAGCATGCAATTGTTTCGTGAAATAAATCTAAACGCTTATTAGTTTACCCGTACTGCTGTCACATTCACATGAATTATTAGATATTATCACGAAGTAATTTGAGAGGCTTATTATATTTTATAATATATGCTTGCGAATGCCAGATTTACGAGTGCATTCAATCATACAGTTCTAACAAATGTGCGCCAGATTTCGGTTGTTATTTATACATCCTAGTCACTGTGTTTCTAGAAAGAGAACTAATATAATTTTTCAAGAAAAAAATTAAATTTAAGAGCTGTACTATTACACGCTGGTACCTGTAAACTGTATAGAACGGGATGAAAATTTTACCAGGACTTGAAATTATTATAAAATAGATTATTAAATTTGTAGTAGTTGCAGTATTTGTTAGATTTAGTGTAACCAAATTTTACACAGGCTGCGACAAGGAAATAGAAATGTGCAAATATTTAGTGAACGAAATCTCGTCATTTAGCCTTCACTCCCTGCAAATCCGGTTATTACTCCCATTTTGTGGATGTTTAGCTAGCCATTCATTTACCCAATATCTATTTTAGGAGTTTATTCCTCTTTTTGATCGCAAAGCCAATGAATAAGCTTGCATTGGACACGGCGAACCTATCCCGACAATACATTGTAAACTACCGCCGAGCCTGCTTGCGGCGCGCCACTTCAGTCACGAGAACGTACGTGTGAACGCGAGTGTTTTGACAACAGTCAATGAGTGTGAGTGTGACTGACAGAAAAACTGATCGTGTGAAAGCCCCTTCACTCAAGAGACAACCATCTAGTGCAACTTAGATGCAAGATTTTTCACTACACCAATTGACGGTGACCTTATGTATACCGTGACGCTGACTGGCGAGTACCGGAGCACGTTGCCAAATTCGACCATACGAATTATGAACGAGACAAGGCACGGGTGAAACGTCTTTGCAGGAGTGTCAACGGAAACGGTTCACTCTTTAAAGAATTATTAGCAAAATTTTTACATGGTAATAAAATTTGTCGAATTTTGTCGAAGTCGTAACAGAAGTAACAACATTAGTGTAGTGACATACTACGCGTTAAAACGCAGTTCCGCTCAAAGCTGCGGTAGCTGCAAATCCGCCAGCAGGTGTTGTCTTACGGGGCCTGACTTGCTAGAGAAACCGCGACGCGGAAAACGCGCGCGTTATTTTTTCTACAGCGCATGTCGGCGAAAGGAAATTTACCGCAACCACCCAGCGGCGTGGTTTACAAAGTAAACACATAAAAAGTAATGGCCAGTGACGCATTAGCCGCTCACAGTGTTGCGGTAAACGCAATTCATTTCTAGTTTCCTGTAGAATATCAGGTAAATATCCAAATGTTTTCATCCAATATTAATTATTATTTTTTCATTTATTATCTATTATATTTTCAACTAGTGTGCAAGGCCCGCCAAAAATGACGGGATTCAATACCTTTCTTGAACAAACTTTCCACTCGTGGATGACTAACAAATATACACATCCTAACAGTACCCGTGATGAAAAATATTATTGTACTTGCGCAGCGGTGAAACTCGTATCACAGATACGGTCATTATGGCTATCTTTATGAGCGTGACAGAAAAATGGAAGAAGCGGACTCCAAATAAATGAGACAAGGGTATTGTAAGGTAGTAGCAGAACACGTGCAAATTCTTTGGACAATTTCATCGTTAAGCTAGGTGACACGTGAGAAAATTCTGTCAATATTACCTAACCAATGCGTGACAGATCCTGTCCTCATCTGATCAAACCTCTCCTAAACGAACCTATCCTGATAAAATGCCAAACATCTCAATGGATGTAAGGCCATCCTTCAATGTTACACTGAGGAATTCGGTATCCATGATACCGCACACTCAGGCATCTTATGTTTCTTAAGAAGCGGACACCAAACAGATGTATAAATAAATATATAAATAAACACAACGGGTATTATTAGGATAATTGTGTAATGACTATTATTATTACATCTGAATCTGTTATTATATTATCTATTATTATACATCACAACACATTAATATATAATTATATATCATTTAAGATATATTTTCATCACATTATCGATTATTGTGTGCTTCAAAGTAGGTGATCGTTGGATGACATTGACGTTAGGTAATAAGTGAAGAATTTGTCACTGTGCTCTTTAATGTTTTCATGAAAACCAAGTAATTTGTCTCAGCCACGGTTGTATGGGTGCACGAAATATCTCTGTACACGAGGCATGTCCAATAATCCTTCGCTTTCAGCACCGCACACAGTTGCAACATTTATGAAATGCGAAACCTCCATTCTGTTCAGAGTTCCAAACAGCACTGAACGAAAAGACGCGCAACAACCTTCTCGGTTTCAGCGCTAATGTGTCATCTAAGTACAAATGCGTTTTTACCGCGCGCGGTTGCGGTTCCCGCTGCCGCAACCGCATAGCATGTGATTACACTTAGGATATAACAGCAAAAGCTAACACTTTTGGCAACCCTGCCAAGTAGAGGCTTGTCAGTATCACAGTTCACAGATCGGTCAAAAGCTTTGGCCTCAACTCTTGTGTACAGTGCACGCGAAAAGAGTTGATACACTGTCTATTTTTCCGGCAATTTCAATAAAAACACTTATGACTCTAAATTTTATTTACAACAATTATGCACTTTAATACTTAATCATATACCTTCGAGCTGTAGTTACATCTTTAAAACGCTCGTGCATCTAATGAGCGAGATTTTTAAGGATGAAGCATCCATGTCCTTTGTCCAGAGATTTAGCAGGGCTTCTCTTAATTTTGAAACTGATGTAGTGTTTTGGTCTTGGAGCTTTCTCTTCATGTAAGATAAGCAATTCTCAATGAGGTGTAGGTCCGTTGAAATGCCTGGCCATTGTAACACTTTTGTCTTTTTGTCCTTGAGGTATTTCAAGACCTTTTTTGATCGGTGACAAGAAGCCGAATCTTGTATAAAAAATTTGCAATCATGGATCTCAATCAAAGAGAGCAAATGATCTCCTAAAACATTTAAGTAACGATCGTCATTCATTGTTTGATATTTGGGGATCCCCATCTCATGACATAATCAGTGTGTTTCACAGTCCGGCTAGTATACCTTGGGTCGTATCTGTATCTCACGCTTCCTTGACGTTCGGCAATGTACCTCAATGTCGACTCATCGCTCCACATTACATTCTCGTCCGATATGGGCTGCTACTTCTTTATGGGGCACTTAACAGGGCTAAAGCAGTAGCCTTTTCTGCTTCTGTGAACACTCTTCCAGGCACACTAATGTAATAATTTAAAAATTGCATGGTAAGCAAAATTTGTCAATTCTTGAAGTATAAGTGGAATACAGATACACATTCAACGGCAGCTCCAAAAGCACTAGGCTGTGATACTTCCCAATTCTCTTTGAAACTCTCCTGCCAGACGTACGATGCTATTTAATACTAATGAACGCAAAAATACTTGATGCCTTAACTTACACAGAAATGTATAGATTGGGTATCATCTGTTTCCGTGCATCAGCGTATAGGCAGACGGGTATCAACTCTTTTCGTGTACACTGTACATGTTAGTAAGGATCTAAAGGCCCCCTCACACGTACGAATATGTCCGCAGACAATCTGAACTGAGTTTGGTCTGACGGTCTCAAGACCCCGTACACGATGCAAACAACACACTTCAAACTTGACGAAGACTGGCGCACACACACTTCAGTATGCCAGTAGCAGCTAGGTGGAGAGCACGTACAAAAAAGACTGCTCCAGACGGCGAGTTTGTACAGTTGATGGGATTCGCTTTAATTGCAATGAATAAGAAAAGAAAAAAGTGGAAGATCGCTCAAAATTCGCTAAAGAATTGTTCCTAAAAAGTAGTGAATATGCAAATGGGAAAATACTTGATGGAGTGCACGAGGAGGGAGAGAGGCAAAATGCAGGCGTTCACCACCAACGAAGGCTGGATTGACACTGATGTGATGGCAAGGTTTGCAGCAGGGTTGCCAGACAGCAATGTGAATTTTAGGCCAAATTTTACCAAGAAAAAAGCCAAAAAAGGCCAAACTTATATATCTGTAAGCTAAAACAGTAGGTAGATACCCTAAAAGTATCAAAATTCTACTTGCCACTTAAAAGTTTAAATGTAAAGGAAAAATAGACGTTACTTACACTATTCTTCAAGGAATAACACAAATTCTTTTGATTCGTCATCCTCGGCAGAAGTTTGAGAGGTAGAAGCAGCGCTAGAGAGGTCCTTGCTTTCCGTTTGATACACAAGATGCTCGATTTGAAATTGGCCAGCATTCTTGAGGCCACTTTGAAGTCTTTACAACATAGAGAACTATTGTTGAGTGGACTATCACATCTAGCATTCAAGTTATTGATCTACAGTATTCCTACCGGCTAGCCATTTTTGGGCACCTAACTGGGAATCTTCGAAAGAACCTCTGAATTACCTGGATAGAGTGATTTCTAAACTATAAGACGTACAATGTTGAAATTAGTATCAAATTAATGCTCGTGACTAGTACAACATTTTTGTCTATGCTATGATTTTTTTTACGCCCACATGGGGGACAGGGAGCGAGGTTCCAATGGCCCCTCAACAGTCGGCCGATTTTCTCGATTAGGCTCATTTTGGGCTGATTCCAATTTTAAACTACTGCACTAACAAACTTCTTATGAGTTTCAGTTTAAACATGAAATCATTCTACACCCCGGGATGTATAATAAAACTCTCGTAC
>JACJUY010002016.1:0-16864 GCA_014220935.1 Platorchestia sp. MABIK
AGACGATGCATACCTTAATGATTACTAACTATTGGAGGATCAGACGATGCATATCTTAATGATTACTAAATATTGGAGGATCAGACGATGCATTTCTTTTATCTGTACATGACAACGTATACGGCATGTAGCATTGAATGTGTAAATATCACAATTTACTCCTAGACACAATAATTGAGTTGGACACGCTTCGAAATTTGTGTATTTTGCTCCAAATTTTGCAACCATACAAAATTGCGGTTGAAGATTCGTTCGTATCAATACTCTCAAATGAAACAGTATTTATAGTTAAAGGGGAATTAAGTTTGTTTTTTGCTGTCCACAAAATTATTCATGGAAAAGAGAGAAAAGTTTCGACTTTTGTGTATAGTTCTTAGGAGCTTCGAACTCTATAAGTTTAGGAAGCGGTTAAATATGCCATGTTCTAACATTAGCAACTAAAAGTTAGTTGATGCATAATAACTTCTAATTAATGTGTCTGCTTTTTATGCTTACAGTTGATTTAATAAAAAATGGACGTTTCACAACTTCTCATTGGTTCAAAATTTCATGAATAACATGAAATTACATTGTTACATTTACATTTACATTGTTAATTTAATATCTTTATAGGTAATATTAAATGATATATAATATATTGTTATAATTAATACATGGTAATACATAAACCCAATAATAATAATAATAATAATAATAAGACATGATGCATTGTTATAGGTAAAATCTGATAATAAATAATACAAGAAACATTGTTACAGGCAATGCATAGATTACATTGCTTGCCTCGCCAAGATTTGCCTTGGAAGCTGAATGAACTACGGCTTTCTATCCTCGCTTCTAACTCGTTAGCTGATTATAGCTCGTAACCTGCTTCTAACTTTCTATCCTCGCTTTTAACTCATTAGCTTACCTATTCACTACTCAGTGATGATTTACACACTCACTCTCGTACGAAAGAAGTTGTATCAAACGAACAAAGTAAGGCATGGATCAAAATTTTTTTAATGCACTTGGATTTCTTAGTTTTAATAAATCTAAGTTCGACAGTTTCGTTTAACCCTAGAATGGTAATCCTTGTGGGGGAATTTTCTCATCCCCAAACGCTCTAGGGAGAAAATCACCCCAGGTTAACGTGTTAGGGTTCTAAACATCCTTAATTAAGACGTTACTTTAACCTGAATTCATGAAATTCCAAAAATTTTTATTATATTTCGGTAAAACGAAACTGGGGCCAAATTGTCAAACAACCATTGTAATTTTTTGGATAAAATACGCATTGCCTGGGTAAAATAAGAATTTGGGGTGAAATACGTATTGCCTGGATTCACCATATTTTTTGTGGTTAATAGGTATTGCCCATCTTTAATAAATACATTATTTGGGGTAAAATAAGTATTTGGAGTAAAATACGTCCTACCTATTTGAACCATATTATTTTTCCAATGCATCGTTACTTTTTGCATTCAGTAGACTGCCTTGTTCATTTCAGGCAATAAATTTCCGACGAACAAACTGGAAAAATCTAGTTTTTATTAAATGACTTGAAAATGACAATAATCTATGCACTAATAGACTAACGTGAATATTTTACCTATAGATACGGCTGTTTACAGCTTTTGTCCTGCCTGCAGCCACAGCTGGCTGGGAGGCTGTTAACAGCGGCTAGTCTTCTCAATAACGCTCACCACCTGGCTATTAGGTGAGGACTTGGTGGCACCATCTGGCTGTTAGGTGAGGACTTTGTGGCACCATCTGGCTGTTAGGTGAGGATTTGGTGGCACCATCTGGCTGTTAGGTGAGGACTTGGTGGCACCATCTGGCTGTTAGGTGAGAACTTGATGGCACCATCTGGCTGTTAGGTGAGGACTTGATGGCACCATCTGGCTGTTAGGTGAGGACTTGGTGGCACCATCTGGCTGTTAGGTGAGGACTTGGTGGCACCATCTGGCTGTTAGGTGAGGATTTGGTGGCACCACCTGGCTGTTAGGTGAGGACTTGGTGGCACCATCTGGCCGTTAGGTGAGGACTTTGTGGTAAACAGCTATGTCGTATATGTCAATATTAGGTGGGCTTAGAAATATCAAAATTAGACTTTTTTCTTATGAATAACTTTGCACTGAAGAAAAAAGAAGTAATATGTTGAAAATTTGATTTTATTGCTGACAAAGAATCACTTCCGGTTTATAAAGCGATTTCATGCTGATGTGTTTTTTAAATTAAAATTGAATATAATAATTAAGTACTTATTGTAAAGTAAATATTATTACGCTATAATTTCTTGCAGAGTTATTAAATGGATAATATAAATACTGAAATGATATGGCTGGGCATTGAATATGTGCGCAAAGGTTACATAAAGCAACTGTAAATATTACGTAAAGCAACTGCACATATTACGTCGAGCAGCTGTAGTAGTTAGAGTAAATTATTCCTGTAAAAATTGAATGAATATTCAATAATTTTAGAGGATCAAAAGGCGAAGAGAATGTTGCATGGAAAATATTCGGTAATACATTCGGAAATTTGAGTGCTTCGGGAACTGCGCAGTTTTCAAATTTTGAAAAATTAAAGGGGCAAGAAATTCTCGTCAACAATTTTTTTATTTTTGAAAAATTCAGTATCTTCAAGTTTCTTACCGCGAAATTTCTTTTTGTTAAATCTCATCTATTTAGGGAGTCGGGAAATATGCTTCGAGATGGTAAGAATAGGCATACCGTATGAAACGTGATCATAATACGTGAAAGTTAAGAATCTGAAACTTCAGGTGAAACTGATGAAACATTCATGAAAATAAGTGAAACTCAGGATACGCAATATCACGCACGTTTTTCACACATTGTTTCATTTTGAGACGCGTTTCTATTTGTCCCGAATTAAAAAAAATTCGAGTAAGGTCAATTGCTGCGTCTATGACGAGCTACGTTTTCGTTGATTATGTGTGGGTGTTTATGATTAGTTTTGGTGATGATTAGTTGACTATGCAGGGAATGATTAGTCAAGTAATTTTGGGTCATGATTAATTGCTCAGTTGTGTAGAAACTTAGTTAATTAGTTTTGGTGATGATTGATTGACAAATTTAAGTGATGATTAGCTTACTAAAACTTTTCACAATGAGTCAATAAAGTTACCCTAACCCGAGCAAAGGTTTTCCAAAGAAAGAATTTGAAGTATAAACGTATGACGCACACCCTGACTACGGTTTGTATGGAACTGACGTAAAGGTAAAGTGGGTTCAGGGTAAGCTGGGTTCAGGGTAAACTGGCATCAGGGTATGGGGTATTATAATCAAGAACATTTTTGTGTGTTCAGGTTTTGGACCAAGACTACAGACGACGTCGGACGAGAAGATTCCGTCGCCATGGCGGCCATGAAAGAATCGTTGGACTTCGCTTCTTCAAGTCAAAATCCTTTACATTGCCGGAGTAAATTCTCCTGCCATCTCATGCCAAGTCTTTAGCTCTGTGCACCTCTGACTTTCGTCTTCAATTTTAATTTCGTTTCATAAAATTCCTTACTAACTTACCGTTTCTATGCACAGGAGGTTCAGTGTGGCAACACTCCTTGTGTATATGATAGATTCCAAGTTCCACATGTGAGGTCCTGAGCTGAGAGTTAAGTAGGCGTTCTTTGTATTGAAGGTGAATGGATTTCAATTTTAAAATGGGCAATCTTTTTTCGGTTCATTTCTGTCTTGTTTTTCAGCACCTTCTAATGTTCTCTTTGATCCCTGCTTTCTTCTTCAACTTTCATCTAATTTCATAAACTTCTTTCTTAATTTCCTGTTTCGATGCGCACGGGATCATGAGTGGGATCAACAACTTGGGCATTCGTAGATTTCTCGTTGCCCTAATTCCATACCAAACAGAACATTCCTCCTTCCTTTCTGGAACTCCTTTGTTGTGGTTAAGGAAGCTTAAACTAACCTGTTTAGTGTAACTTAATCTTAAGTCTTGCTGAATATGTTGCGTTCGAATAAAAAACTTTCAAGGCCAACGTGTTGATCATAATTTTAAAATTGAAAATTTACTTTCGCCTTTGCTTTAACCTTGGATTGAGAGTTAGTTAGACTTTACTAATATTGCTTGTGAGGAAACCAGCCTCTACTGATGTTTGTGAGGGAGCCCACCTCTGCTGATGTTTGTGAGGAAGCCAACCTCTACTGATGTTTGTGAGGAAGCTAACCTCTACTGATGTTTGTGAGGGAGCCAACCTTCACTGGTGTTTGTGAGGGAGCCAAACTTCACTGGTGTTTGTGAGGGAGCCAACCTCTACTGATGTTTGTGAGGGAGCCAACCTCTACTGATGTTTGTGAGGGAGCCAACCTCTACTGATGTTTGTGAGAGCTAACTTCGACTGAGGTTTGTGAGGGAGCTAACCTCTTTCTATTTTTCGAATGAGAACACCGCTTTTGATGAGGTAGAGAAAGAATGAGTTTTACTGAGTACTTTATGCTCTCAATATGTTCTAATGTTTTGAAATTGCCGCAAGCGCACGTTGTGACACCAAAAAGTTAAAACATTTAGATGATACCGACTGATGATTTATATGATCCCGACTGATAGCTTGAATTTTATAATAAAAGACGAAACTATCAAACTGCTCAAAATTTCCTAACTTGAAGTTATTCCCTCGCTTTGATTATAGATTTACAAAAGATTATTGTAAGCACTTCTTTCTATTTCAAAAATCAAAATCCTCCATTCTACGTTAAATTTCCTTCATTTTTTTGTCACAATAAAATCTTTTTCCCGTTTCCTACCGAATTTCAAAAGAACACAATCTGTACCTTATCGGCAGGAGATGTGCCCCACCATTATTTCCGAGCTCAGGTCTTTGATTTCATCTTTGGTATCAGTACCGCCGTGCAATCTCGATGTTCGTTTCTCGAAACCATGACGTCTATTCCATGCTGCAGCTGCTACTGCACGCGTATCCGTGAACCTGTTATTTTCTGTGAGTGTGGGCAATGTTATCAGGAATCTTTCAATACAGGCCTTGTAATAAAACTACGAAATCCTTCGACACAGGCCTTGGAATAAGAAAATGAAACAGTACGCAATCACGGACATGGGCAAGGTTAATGACTGAGAAGCAGACCTTGTGCAAATTTTTCTATAAAACTTAAAAATTTACGCTCAAACTTAAGAGTTATGTCAGCGGTCGTTTCGTTTGTAATATGCGTCATTTTATGAGATGCAGTGATGAACAGGTTTCTTTTCATAATTAAAAAAAATCCATGAATTTTTAAAATTTTAATTGTTTTGTTGGGTTGTTTGTTTGATACTGTGCAAGTTGTTCTTTTAACAACGCAGGGCTAAGTTTAAGATTCCCACACATTGCATTTTGCATGAATCGGTTACAAATGACAAATGAGTGAATAAGCACCTAGACCTTACAGGTCACGAGTACAAAAATCACTCAATAAGCACTCGGACCCTACAGGTCAAGGGAACAAAGATCAGTCAACAAGAGCCCGGACCTTATAGCTCTACATGTCACAGGTACAAAAATCGGTACTTGTGGGTTATCTGTCACCCCCTTTTTGGGTTTACTAAAGGGTAAAAATTACTGGTTTTGCTTCTGAAATATTATTTAATTTTCGCAAAACAACAACAATCGTTTTATTCCGGAGGCATGAACTTGGAGATGTCCTCTAGGATGGCGTCGAATGGGTCGCATCCGGCGGGTAACCTACTCGTACTTCTCCACACGAACTCTGCCAGTTCGCTGTCCAGAAGGTGTCAGGCTGTCTCTCGATGACGCTTGTTCCTCCACTTTGCTGATGCCTCAAGCGTTCGATATGCTGGGTGTGGACTGCGGTATCTAGATCGACAAAATTGTACCGATGATTAACCTTGGAATGTTGGAAGCCAGCATCCTCAAGCACGGTAGACTGATATCCTCGCCAGCTGTCAGAGTAAATGATTGGACCGTCGATGATGTTTACAATGGCGGCACAGAGAGTTTCAGCAGAGCGGCTGGGAACTTGAACCAGAAAACATTCTTTTGTTTCACGGCAGATTCCTCCGAAGATCCATTGTTGTGGTGAGATGTGTACGGCTTTTTTCGTCTCGTGAACAGACTCTCTTCGATCTCAATCACTTTTCCTTTACCTAAAAGTGGTGACAGAGAACCCACAAGTACCTAAAAATTAATCAATAAGTAACCGGACCTTACAGGTCACGGGTACAAAAATCAGTCAATAAGTAACCGGACCTTACAGGTCAAGGGTACAAAAATCAGTCAATAAGTTACCGGACCTTACAGGTCACGGGTACAAAAATCAGTCAATAAGTAACCGGACCTTACAGGTCACGGGTACAAAAATCAGTCAATAAGTAACCGGACCTTACAGGTCACGGGTACAAAAATCAGTCAATAAGCAGCCTACAGGTCAAGGGTACTCGTTTTGCCCAAAATTTAAGCAGCGAAGAGCAGCTGCGACCAATGATTGGATTGCGCATGCGAACTGCGCCACAAGCTTACGCAATTTTGCTTACCAAAAGAAAAACTCGCACAGTGCGGGGTGTGCGCTGGTCTGGAAAGCACTTCACATATTTGTACTCGAGTGGCTAGAATTTTTGATTTTTAAAACGATATTTTTTCATGTTCAAGATTTGAAAAATTAAAAATTTTTGATCGTCAAAACAGTAGTTTTTCTTAACGTTCAACATTTGGAAAGCATGAAATTGAGGTGAAAAATGGACTTTTTGTGAATGTACTTTAAAACAATAATTTTTTTTTTAAATACTTGAATTTCTACAAGTAGAATCAACTTTTACTTTGAAAGTTGTTTTCACTCTTGAATATTTGATTAGTATTCTAATAATTTTTACGTCAATGGTTTCACTGTTCTTCAGGAGTTTTGAACACAAGTCAAATGTTCATATGTAAGATATACTTTAATGCATACAACATGACATGAATTTACGTCATGTCCAAAGCATGCGCAATGTATTGAAGACATTTTGATTGCGAAAAATTATTTCTAAAACACAAATATTCCCTTCAAAAATCTACTGGATTAAATCTACTGGAGCCAAATTCCGCTGTCGAATTTTTGATTTATCCATCACTGCAATGTGGAGATGTGAAAGACGATATAAATGGATTAAGGTGCACATCCATTCTGTGAAGCTCCATCGAAATTAAGAGGGGCTTAGGCTAAATACTTTGAGAGAGTTAGGATATAAAGAGAATATAAAGAGAGAGTTAGGATATATTAGTTCATGTCAAAGAAGCTCACTTTTTTCCCTCTCCTTAAATTGTGAAAAAACTTCAATTATTATTTCTAACTGTAAATGAATTACACAGTTAAGCGCAAGTTGTCCATAACAAGCAATATTGATGGCAAAAGTTTTTCTTCTCAGTTTCGGTGTTCGAAGTTAAAGTCTGCTCATAAATTTCGTCGGAGATTTCTTCTAACTCGCAACTGCTGTGCTGGGAGTGGCAGTACCACCATGCGTGTCTACGTTACGGGCTTCATTTTATACGTTTTTGTAAGTAAAAATAATGCAGAAATTTTCTGTTTATGTATATAAAAATGCCACCATGCGTGTCTACGTTACGAGTTTCATTTTATACGTTTTCGTAAGTATAAATAATGCAGGAATTTTTTATTTATGCAAATAGATGTGCCACCATGCGTGTCTACGTTAAGGGCTTAATTTTGTACATTTTCGGACGTATAAATAATGCAGGAATTTCTATTTACTGTGAAATAAATGTTGTGAAATACATTTTCACAGCAATTGCTGTGTTGCACAAGTACATGTCATTTTGTAAGGTTAATACCAGTTATTTTGTAAGATTGATACAAGTTATTTTTTAAGATTGATACCAGTTATTTTGTTAGATTGATACAAGTTATTACGTAATATGGTTATTAGAAACTCCATAACATAGATACGAGTTATGTTCTTCGTAACATGCTGTGGGTAACTACATATAATTAGTGGTGTTGATACCGGTTACTTTGTCTCACAGAGATCACGTGTTCGGTGACGTATAAGTACAATAATGAAATTAAATTAGTAATGTGTGTACTGCCGCCTTCAAAAACTACGGTCACATATCGGAAAATTAATTTTCATTTTTTTCTTTTAGGTAAAATTTGGATGTTAAACTAAGCTATTAAACGTTTACACACTTGACACTATACGAGCTATCTTCAACATAACATATGCTGACGTCAGATATAAAATGTTAAAATCAGCTCACTTTAACATAAATGCTTATTCAAAGCTAAATTAAAGTACGATCCAATTGATGTTTGCCATTTACAACATTGCTTGCTAAAATGTACTTTTGAGTTGAATGTTAGACTTGAGTTTTATCTGCCGCAGTCAGTGTTAATGATGAATCCAACGAGTTTTCAATATTTATTGCATAATATTTTTTTTCTGTTCTCTTTCATTACAGCTGCTACTCACGATCAGTGCTGTTGTGTATAAGCCTTAAAAAAAAGTAATTGGTTTCACTTGAGTCTTTAATTTCCTTCCATCTACCCTCCGTGTAGCAAACGAAATTAACCGCAGGAAAGATAACTTTTGTCGAACCAAAAGTGTTTTGGCTCAGGGTATATTTTATTTTCAAGACGCACTTCATTTAATTTGAGGCTCGCTTAGTTTACAATTATAAACCATTTTACAGGTTTGACTTTTTCGCCTGGGCATCTATTATATGGTGATGAACGATTGTTGGTTAATGACTTGATTTGCTGTTGGTTTCTCCGTTCCCGGTCAAGCCCTGTGGTAAAATGAACCCAAAATAATGACCGCAAATTTCTGCTTTAGAATGGTAATTTATCTACAATGACTGAAATTTGTTTGGAAGTTCTTGCAACAGAAAACCAGAACAATCGTCAGAAGAAAAAACGTAGAAACAGTTAACCTAGAAACTTTTTTAACCAAGTGATCATAGATATAACTTAAAAGAAAGCGGCCATTTTTGACGGCTAGGGCACACTTAGAAAAAACAAAAAATTTCTAGCTCCAACCTCGTTAATGTAAAATTTTTGTGAGCGTAACTTACTTAAAAATTAGGTGCGTCTACTACCGTTCATCGGAGCCGTCATTCAAAAAACTAGGATATTTTGAAGTATTCCAAAAAATGCAAATCCTTTTTGTTACGTCTATTTCAACTCTCACAATAATCTAACAGTCAGGAGTACGTGCGTTTCACTGACGATGACTGAATCCGAACTTAATGAAGTTTCTTAGCTAGAAAACGGATGTGACGATTGCAGAATCTGAAATAAATAAAGTTTCTTAGTTGGAAAACTCTTGGCGCTGCTGAAAAAAATTCTCCGTTTGTTGCAACATTGAAATGTTGATGCACCTCATGCATGTAGTCTTCCCTGTACAGCGTGTCGATTGTGCCAATAGGTGATGAAGACATTATGTTGATATTTTGTAGACGTGAGATTGACGTTATGTATGTAGACCTGAGGTACACATGGCCCACATGTTGTGGACGTTAAGTGACCATAAGGTAGACATTATGCAGACATGATATGGGAAGAAAGTAGATATGAGGTGGAAGTTATGTAACATAAGGTAGACATTGTGCAAAAATAAGGTAGACGTTACGTAGACGTACAGTAGACAGGATGTACAGATTACATAGACATGAGGTAGAACTTACGTAAGTAAGTAGAACACGTGAGGTAGACATTACGTAGGCATGAGGTGTACAGTAAATAGACATGAGGGCAACATCTCGTAGACATGATACATATGTGGCTTAGACCTGACGTTTACACAATTTGAGCGAGAAAAAGCAAACCCTAGAGTACGGAGGAAGTTTTTTAACTTTTAAATGCGGTGAGGTCGAAATACATACTATATATGTCAAAATATTAAACCCTGGATCGTATCAGGTGAAAGTCTTTTTAAAATTTCTACACAGTTCGATGAGGTCAATCTTTTAAGTTTGAAGTTAGTTCAGATCTGTGCATGTCAAAATGATGTGTTTTGGGGATTTTCAGGCGGCCGTCGCGGACGCTTGCATTTCGTTGAACTCTAAGCCTCCCGGCCTGAGCTACCTCTCCGCACCACTGGGACCCTCCTTACCCAACGAGACCGTGAGTAACTGACTCAGTTGAAACACATTAAACTCATCTGAAACGCCTTAAACTCATCTGAAACGCAATAGACTCATCTGAAACACATTAAAAGTTAAAAATATTGTAACTAACTCATTTGAAACACATTAATTGAGCCTTAGTCACGGTGAACGTTAAGCGAACGGTTGTAAATTGTAGTGATAGTCTATGATATACATCAACGTTAACTGCGTATTCATACAGCTGGTACCACAGAGTAAATTGCTCAAATACGTACTGTTACAAATGCGTAACATCAAATTATTTCGTTACCTTTTTTCAATAGGTTGTAGCGTACGTGATGAAATATCATGCTTTATTTTCTTTTCCACACTACCTAGAATGGATAAAAATGTATTCGAGTAGTAAAGATGATTTTTCAATAGCCTTGACACCAACTTTACCTAATCAACCGCGCAAACGTTGTAAAGCTAACCTTTACTTGCAAGGTTGGGAAAACGTTCCCGGACTAACTTAATTGGTAATACATCTACAGCAAGATCATTTAGTGAAAAAAATGTCGTCCTCATATTAATATAACAACTACCATGAAACCAAAAACAAGTTAAGTTTTCAATTCTATCTGAAACGTGAAAACAAGACGTTAGAAATTACTTAAGCGTATTTTTTGTTTAGACAAAATTAGAAACTTAAATTTCAAAGTGAAGAAGAGTCCAGACACTTTTTTGCCAACCTGCATTGAGATCAAAATTAGTTGTGAATATTCAACTAACACGAAACATGATTCAAATAAACACGAAATTAAATGCAAATGAACACAAAATTTAATTCAAATAGACTTGAAATAAACACGAAATTTAATGCAAATAGACTTGAAACTTGATTTAAATAAACACAAAATTTAATGAAAATAGACATGAAACTGGATTCAAATGAACACGAAACATAATGGAAATACATAGACTTAAAACTTAACTCAAATTATGAGCAACTGAGGAAAACTGAAGTTAATTTTAATCAGTACAAGTTGAGGCTCACATGTAATGATGCACAGATGTGTAATTCGAGCATCGGCCTTGTTTGTGTAGTGATAGAACACCTGCGTCAGTCCCGGCTCTGCGCAGCGCAGTTGTTCTATATCTTTTTACATCCCACTGTATTTTATCTTTATCTTGTTTATAAAACAGCATGTTCATTTTAAAACAACATTTTCATTTTAAAACAGCATTTTCATTTTAAAACAGCATTTTCATTTTAAAACAGCATTTTCATTTTAAAACAGCATTTTCATTTTAAAACAGCATTTCCATTTTAAAACAGCATTTTCATTTTAAAATAGCATCTTCATTTAAAAACAGCATTTTCATTCCAAAACAGCATCTTCATTTCAAAACAGCATTTTCATTTTAAAACAGCATTTTCATTTTACAACAGCATTTTCATTTTAAAACCGCATTTTCATTTTAAAACAGCATTTTCATTTTGAAACGGTATGTTCATTTCCTCGAAGACTTTCTCTATGTGCAGTATGACTATTGCATTTTTTCCTTGTACTCTATTCTCTCAATTTTATCTTATTGTAATTTAACCGGCATTGCCTTTATTCAGTTTTGAATTGATGTTTTTCAAATGCTTGAAATTTTTATTCACTTCTACGGTCATTGATTTGTAATCAATTTTTTGGGTATTTTTTCAGTTTTCGAAAATTCATTTTGTTTTGAAAGGTTATCCTTTATTTGCGGTAGCGTGTTTTCAATCTACACCTTCGCATATATTTATACAATGACCTCCTCTTTCATACGCTCGTTTCCTCTGTTTCATGTATATGACTGCATTTATGTATTCTACGTTCTCTTAATTTATCAAATTGTTTACTTTTTATATTTCTCATTTGCTTAGAAAATTCTTCATTTGACGTTAATTTTTCATCTCAAAAATGTTCCACGTGTGAAAAATCCCAGCTACACCCATAACGCCTGAATTTATATACAATCAAGGCCTGAATTTTATCATATGTTAACAATTTCCAAACTTTTCCTTTTGAAAGCAAGTGCCTTATTTTCAAGTACAGTATGCCAAGATCGCTGAAAAGACACATTCGCCAGCGTATTAGGCCCAATAAATTTTCAAAATTCATGAATGTGTTCTATTTTGCAATTCTCAGTTATTTTTGTTTAAATTAGGGTAGTTAAATGAGCATTGCAAGCAGGTCATTTTTTTCCAGATATATTGAGAGAATCACAGATGTTATAGAGTATTGCATTCAGTCAAATCAATTGCAATTAATTCAATATCTCAATCAGGCTTATTTCGATTCTTTCAGATATAATAGGAATTACAAATGTCGTGGAGTAGTATTAGGATTTCCGTATGACGTATGTCGTGGTTGACGTACATTCAGTGAGAAACAACAGCAAAAGTTGAATATCCTATTTGGATCAATCTTTAAATTCAGTCAAATACACTGGGAGTTTCATTGATGAGCATATCGCCCAGGTCCATTTGTATTTCCTCAGAAACCCTTCCATAGCTGAAAACTCTATCTGGGTCTACGCTTATTCATTCAGAATTAGTACCACAGCTGCAGGTCTACATTTTTCATTCAGAAGCCATTCCATACGTGAATATCACACCCAGGTCCATGTTTAGTCATTCAAAAACAATTCCATAGCTGCAAGTCAACAATTATTAATTCAGGAGCGACTCCATAGTTGAATACCACCCTTAGGCGTGTATTAATTCATTCAAAAGCCATTCCACTGTTGAATAACACCCTCAGGTTTATATTTGTTCATTCGGAAACAACTGCACACTTGAATACCCCGAAGGTCTACGTCGCCCACACTGCCCCGCTCTACCACCTCGCGCTGGCGAACGACGACGGCGGCTATGTGGCCGCAGACAGCCTGGAGGCCTGCCGGCAGCACGCTGCTGCTAAAGGTAGGCACCTGCTGGGCAGGTGTTATAGATTTACTTATTTAATAAAATTCATGGATGGGAGGGTACATTTCATTAAAACGGTTTGTGAACAATTCACGCATATGATGTAATTTGTTAATAAGTAGATACAAATGGCCCAATTAATATATACGAATAGTAGGATACAATTTACTAATACGTACATGCAGGTTGTGCAATTCTTTAATAAATGGATACACATGAGAAAATCGATATATATGCAGAAATAATATAACAGAATTCATTAATAAGTGGAGACAAATAACAAAATTCATTAATAAGTGGATACATTTAACACAATTCATTAATGAGTGAATACATGTAACACAGTAAGTTAGCTTGTTTACACTACGTGCTATACCGCCCTTAGCGTGCCTGAGTGAGCTTGGAAAAACTTCCTTTTTCAGCTCTACCGCTGAGATGACGTATGATATTCAATGATCTAGCGGCTTTATGATCGAAATGAGGGATTTTTTTTCATCAAATTTTGGTATATAGCTGCTGACGTTCACATGTAATAGCTAATTTTTTTGATATATCAGTTAATTTTGATATACTACAAATAATTTTCGTTTTTGACTATTGTATTTTATTTTTTCTTATTTTACAACAAATTTGGGTGTTTTAGAGCCAATTTTCGCATTTCACAGCCAGTTTTCGTTTTTCAGAGTAAATTTTAGTATTTCAAACCAATTTTCGTATTTCAAAGCCAATTTTTGTACTTCAAAGCAAATTTTTGCTTCTACAATTTATGCTGACATTACTGTTACTTTTTGTAAATTTTAAAGATTCTCTTTTAAGTTTCACTATTAGCCGTACATTTCTTTACAGTTTGCCGTTGTACGAGTAGTTGGAAATTATCCTTAGTTAAACCATGAACCACGACTGTTGCATCAAATTCCTTAATTACTCAAGTTGACTTCAACGACAGTAACTGAGTAGGAGGCGAGGCTTACGTTCCTATTTAATGAAGAACAATCTTTCAATTAAAATATAATTCTGGACACTCCCGTTCGAAAGGAGCGTAAGACATGTTTTTCTTGCCTCAAAATTACGCTTTTACGAGCATGCTTGACTATCTTTACCATATACAGTGTGGCGCGCATTAGTGTGCTAACTAAGTGCATAAAACGTAATGAAATGCATTTTCACACATCGAAATTGTTGCGAAATATGTTAGCATTCAGATTCAGAGGAACTTTACATCACTTCTAGTGAGAGGGGAACTGTTGTCAAAACTCTACGGAATTTACCATCTTTATTTCAAATTATAAATAATAAATTCCTCTCATGGAAACTCAGATTGGAACGACCTACCAAGTTCATTGCTGGCGTGTAGGTCAAATTATCACGAAGCGAATGCATGCACATCAAAATTATTAAAGAGTACGTTCACACAGGCGCTCAGATGTTCTCATACGTGGACAGTACGTGCGTCATCGCCACTCTTAACTTCCCGCTGTGCAAGTCTCGCGTAGGTGACACTCCTGTCTACGTACAGCAAGAATCTCTGTCTGACGGAGACATGCATGACCGTAAGTGGTTATTCCTCCTGTCTACGTACAGCAAGAATTTCTGTCTGACGGAGACATGCATGACCGTAAGTGGTTATTTCTCCTGTCTACGTACTGCAAGAATTTCTGTCTGACGGAGACATGCATGACCGTAAGTGGTAATTTCTCCTGTCTACGTACAGCAAGAATTTCTGTCTGACGGAGACATTCATCACCGTAAGTGGTTATTTCTCCTGTCTACGTACAGCCAGAATTTCCGTATGACGGAGACCTGCATGACCGTAAGTGATTATTCCTCCTGTCTACGTACAGCAAGACTTTCTGTCTGACGGAGACATGCATGACCGTAAGTGGTAATTTCCCCTGCCGCCGCACAGCAAGAATTTCTGTCTGACGGAGACATGCATGACCGTAAGTGGTAATTTCTCCTGTCTACGTACAGCAAGAATCTTTGTCTGACGGAGACATGCATGACCGTAAGTGGTTGTTTCTCCTGTCTACGTATTGCAAGAATATTTCTCATGACTGTAAGCGAAATAAATATTTCTCCTGTCTACGCTCGAGACAATTTTATGTCTGAAGAAAAATAAAAAATATTAACTGAAATATTCCTTCAAGGAATATTTCTGTTGCTCAAGTTAATGTTGGGCGGTGGTTAGCGTGGAGGTGAGTTGTTGGTTGAACTATTGTGTTATGGCAATATTATTATTGTTTATTGCTATTTTTGTCATATTTTATGTTAGGAACCGTGGTGCAAAAACGATATTGTTATTTATTGATGTTTATGCAGTATTATTATTTGGAGAACTGTGATATGTTTACAATATTATTATTTAAAGAATTGTTTTGTTTTTACGATATTGTTATTTAAAGAACTGTTTTGTTTTTACGACATTATTGTTTAAAGAACTGTGTGTTGAATTTAAGAGAGTTTTGCAGATACAGCGCACCATAATTATAATGAAAAATAAAAGATCTTAAGGGTAGCACCTTGTTCAATATATGCAGTGTAAGTTGGTTCGTGGTGTCGTTAAAGTATGTTGTAGTTGAATAAGCTAAAAAGATAAATGTGTATCGTGAATTGGAAAACTAACTTCAAGTAAAATATTTACCAAGTGTACATTTATAAATTATGTAAATTTCATGGCAATCTTTCTCAATACTCAATAGAAATATACAGTGTTTTCCAAACCGAGTTTTCTAAAATTGGACTTGCAGTGAATGATTACGAGATCATTACCGAGATTGTCATCGCTTTTAATTTCTGAGCTAAATTCACTGGGCTTTATAAAGGATAGTTTTCATCATTAAGTTCGAAATAATGATATTTTCGATGTCATGGCTTTTAATATGACTTTAAAACCCTTATGACTCTCCACTACCCTGATGACTCTCTAACGCTCTCATGGCCCTCCAACATTCCCATTATCCTCTTCACTCACTGCAACACAGACGCTAATCTGGGAGACAAGAAATCTTCGCTATTCTCCAAGAGTCCTAACATATCCTTCAGGATACAGTTCCCTACGATCCTGAACTTTGAAGGATACTTCACTCCTCTCACCTTCGGGGACCGAGGTGAGGGTAAAGTAAGGGTAGTTTTGTGCTTCATTTTGCCTTTGAGTGCTTTTAATTTACTCCTTTACTTTCCATTTACCCCATTGCTTTCCATTTACCCCTTTGCTTTTCATTTACCCTTTGCTTTTCGTTTACCCCTTTGCTTGTAAACAATTTAAACAATTTATTTATCACAAGTGATTGTTTCTTAAGTCTAGTTCAATGAAAACATTTGAGTATGCCATTTGTGTTTTCATTTACCCCTTTGCTGTTCATTTAACCCTTTGCTGTTCATTTAACCCTTTGCTTTTCATTTAACCCTTTGCTGTTCATTTAACTCTTCTCTTTTTATTTAACCCTTTAAAGTCAGCATTTCAGCGTTTTTGTCCTCGTATTACCGCCATTACAACCACCGTCATTAGACTGACACTGGCATCAGGTTGTCATCACATTAAAGTCACATTAAAGTCATCACATCACATTAAAGCACTGTCACTCGGTAGTGAACTTCAGAAAATAAATTAAGGAAGAAATTTACCAAGAAATACAATACATTTTAAGGCTACTTACACACTAAAAATTTTGCTTAATTTTTTTTCACCTGCCAGTTTTTGGTTTGTGTTATTCTTCTTGTTTATTATGTACGTGGTAACTTTCTTTACATAGATTTTCCATCAAATGATTGAAAGATTGTTCGATATTTTCAAGTGATCCAGTAGTGATCTAAGCGATCTGATTAATACGATTTGTTTTTTAAGATTTGAATTA
>JACJUY010002016.1:16879-36557 GCA_014220935.1 Platorchestia sp. MABIK
CTTAGGCTAAATTCGAGGATCTTAGCTATTTAACCCATCCTATCCAGTCTGGGAGTACGTTTTTGCATGTACACAGAGTTTCCGGAAACAAGCGGTCTGTTGCCGAACCATTTCGTGGTGCTGACCAACGGAGGGTCGCTGGTGACCGTCTCCGACCAGGCGCTGGTGGACCCCGCCTGCTACACCGAGAGCGCCTGTGCCGTGCCCTTCTTCACTTCTTCTCCTGATGTTCCTCCACAGCTTTTAATTTTCCGTGAGTTTAATACTTGATAACTAACAGTACTTAAAAAGCAATGATGCAGATAAACTGGTGCAAATAAACAAAAACTACTGATGCTGACAAATTGGATTTACTTTATAAAAAATGAACTTTTCTTTTTTCAAATGGATCGCTACTTTTTAGTTTTCGTAACTTACTTGGTTTGCTAAAAAAATTGATTCTCATATAACTAACGTACCACATAACTTAAAATGAAATGATTAAGTCATCTACTTCACTCGTAATGATATATAATTTACCTCACACATGTGAAGTATGACACTGAGTCTAACTCATAAGCCTCACTCATGTGAAGTATGACACTGAGTCTAACTCATAAACCTCACACATGTGAAGTATGACACTGAGTCTAACTCATAAACCTCACACATGTGAAGTATGACACTGAGTCTAACTCATAAACCTCACACATGTGAAGTATGACACTGAGTCTAACTCATAAACCTCACTCATGTGAAGTATGACACTGAGTCTAACTCATAAACCTCACTCATATGAGGCAAACTGAACTTTTTGTTTGAAAACGTGTGGTAAAAATTTGATACACCTCTTCTAAAGATGTACCTCAACGTCCTTTAATTTTCCGTGAGTTTAATACTTGTTTACTAACAATATTTGATAGGAGGCAAATTATTGAATTGGGGCAAACTTGTGCCTATTAGACGAGAACGTGTGTTAAAAAAATTGATATACCTCTTCTCATAGTGTTCCTCAACCTCCTTTATTTTCCGTGAGTTAAATACTTTGTATTTTACAGTATTTAGGGAACTGGTAAATTTCTGAATTGGATAAATTTATACACATTATTTAGGCCCGTGCATCAAAAATTTGATCAAAGTGTTCCTTAACATCCGTTAATTTTCCATGAGTCTAATACTTGGCAACACGATATTAATGTATGTAATATTCCATGAGTCTAATACTTGGCAACACGATATTAATGTATGTAATATTCCATGAGTCTAATACTTGGCAACACGATATTAATGTATGTAATATTCCATGAGTCTAATACTTGGCAACACGATATTAATGTGTGTAATATTCCATGAGTCTAATACTTGGCAACACGATATTCATGTATGTAATATTCCATGAGTCTAATACTTGGCAACACGATATTCATGTATGTAATATTCCATGAGTCCAATACTTACCTACAGGCAATAGTTGGTGCTGTAAATTTCTGAAGTGGGGGCAAATTTATGCATTTTACTTGGACGCGCATAATAAAAATTTAAATACATATCTTCTCAAGGTGTTCTCAACGTCTTTCAATATTCAGTGAGTTAAACACTTTATAACTCACAATACTTAAGGGCTGGCAGATTTTTGAATTGGGGTAACTTCAAATTTATTACTTAGTATTACTATTTAAGATGGTACAATAAAAATATGGGCATAAACATTCTTCAATTCAAAAACAGGCTCGTGCCAAAAAACTCTGCACCGTTTTGTGAACGTTAATATGGCTGTTAATGTGTGTAAATCCCTTAAGTTTAACTTTTAAATTTTTTGGAAAATGTACTTACAATCACAGTTCTTGTAAGACTAGTCATTTTCAGGGCACGATAAATAGTTATTACCTGAGATGCAAGAATATTGACATGAACTACTGGTCATCTGCAGCTGTTTGACTCGTGCAGCTGTCAGCAGCTGTTTGACTCATGCAGCTGTCAGCAGCTGTTTAACTAGTGCACTTATCAGCAGCCGTTTGAGTATACATGATACAAGCTCATAAGGTCATCAATATATTACCTTATTAGAATTTTTCAAACCGTGAACTCAAGATATTTCGAGAAAGGTTGAAAATTTAAAAACGATTCAAGCTCAGTGAGTTCTTTAATGAACTACCTTGTAAGGATTTTAATACTTCGTGAACTCAAGATATTTTTGTAAAGTTGAAAAAGGAAAAAAAGCTCAGTGCTCAAATTTGACCGAGTCTCAGGAAGATAGGATTGGCCTCGTTCATTTAATTTTAATTAGGCTTCACAACTCATACATAAGCTGAATATTTTTCCAGTACACTTTCAAAATTACCTGCAAAATTAACTACACGGTTTCTTGGTCACCGCCAGGATATGTGACCCATAATTGCAAAAAACTCAAAATGTTTCATAAAAGATCAGTCAAAACTCATATCCCATTCGTTTGAAGTGGAATTTTTTTTATTCGTATAATTCACTAACACAAAACATCTATTTCATAAATTCACAGTTTAGTGTAGGTTGAGGGTGTGTCTTTCAGATTAAATGTCACTAAGTTTATTAGAATACAATTTTAAAAGTTTCCCTTCGAAGTCACAGAACTTATTCAGACCCCCAAGTAGTTGTATTCCAATAAGCCTACAGTAATAACTCTGACTTATCAATTCAATGACACATCGGTTGTGGTAGGAAATTTTCATCTGGTTAAATTGGCTAGGAATTTTAATTATTTTCTGTTGTGTAAGACGAAGTTCTCTTTTAACGAAGCAAGAGTCTTCATTTGCTTTGAGATGCAAACGGTGTCGCACATGGTGAGACAGGTTATTGACCAATCATGTACTGAAGTTTATTTCTGTGTCTTGTGTTGCGAATCTCTATTCGGTCTTATGTTGAAATGAATATTTAATTTGTCGCATCATTTTCTCTCTTAGAAACAACTCCTACACTTGGCTCCAAAACTCCGTTTTGCAGAAAATGGCTCACCGTTTTTGTGTTATGAATAAAAGTCCTCATTTACCCTGTAATACACACCATTTTTCTATAGTGTGATTACACTATTTTTTGTTGCATTATAATACCATTTGTAATGAAATACATTAAAATAACATTATAATATCATCATTATCAGCGGCGTAAAAACACCAGCATGATATCGTAGTACCACCATCATCCGTCGCTTAACACCACATCAAAACAACACCCTCATCAATCCCGCAGCTTAACCATTATCAGTGGCATGATAGTACCATACATCAATTGCATATCATTATCAGTCGCGTAACAACATAATTTTGTCGCCATTTAACCAACGCCTTCGCCCCACAAACAGACAACTACTGCGGTGAGAGACTGACCCTGCGATACGGAGACGAATATCACCTGGCGTCCCACGGCTGCATAGGCTGCGAGTACTTCCCTGAGGACTACCCCGAGCCGTACTGCCCTGTCAAGTTCAGGGGCTTCGCTCCCGTCAAAATAAGGGCAACCCTCGTCAACTTCGCCGGCGATGACCAGTGCGACGGCTTCACGCTCGACGTCGTCTTCTTCGACAACTTGGGCGTCAGGAATAAGACGAGCTTGTGTGGGTCGCAGGAGACGGTGAGTTGGTTTATGTTGATTAGTTAGACCGTGCGAAGTACGTCAGATATGTGATTCAATATACGTGAGGGTAATGAGTTAGATCGTGCGTAATACTTCAGATATGCGAGTCAATATACGTAAGGTTTATGAGTTAAATCATGTGAAATTCTCTGAAGATGAGAGTAATATGCTGTGTACAACGTTGATGAGTTAGACTGTGCGCAATACTTCAGATATGGGAGTTTAATTATGTAGTTCTGTGAGTGAGGTAGATGAGTCATTCATTTCGTTTTAGACTGTGCAGTATGCTAGTTTAATGAGTTTTTCTAGGCAAATAAAGCCAGTTACGAGCTCTGAAAAGTGCCGATCTATTTGAAAGAAGACGTCAATATTCTGCAAAATACATCCATCTGATCTACATTAGTATGAATGCTTTTCGAAATTTAAATGCAGCTAAAATACGCTCGTGGAGATGATGAAAAAGGATATTAAATATTTTGTAAGGATATTGACTATGATGCTAATAGTACTTTGAATTACTGAACAATGAATCCAATGTGACTTGACAATTTTAGCTAAAGAGTCTGAAGCTTCATGAAAGAGTCCGAAGCTTCTAAAGAGTCCGAAGCTTCTAAAGAGTCTGAAGCATGAATTTGAAGCTTCTTTACCTCTGAGTCCGTTCTAGGTCAGGCCTAATAGATACGTAGCATGCGCTGAGAACTGAAACCAAAACTTTTTTGAAATTTTCCAAGCTTTGAACTCAGTCGAGCCAGAGTACGTTAGTCAATATGTCTGCTGGCTACATGATATCGGGGTGCTCTACTGAACACTTTGACCTCAACGTGAGCCACATGTGGCTACGGAGGAAATTTTCATAATGCTGCCGACCGATCAATAGTCACAACCTCATTTTTCAAAAATACTCAAAATTAAAGCTAAATAAAGGCATGATCCACCCAATGGTTGGTATTTTCAATATTGCTTACAATTGACTAAATTTGAGTTTAAAGCTTACTCAAAGGCTTTTAAATTTACTGGCAAATATAACCGGTAGCGACTGTCAGTCATGGCAACACACAACAAAGAGCACCTGCATGACATTAAATACGGTTACGCATCCAACGCTGTCCCATGCAACTGCAGTGTGAAGAGGGCACAGTTTATATGCATTCAAGGACGAGTTCATAGTTAAAATGGATCGATTCTTCCAAAATCCCACGTATAAAAAGAAAACGAGAATCAGTGTTAAATGTACATAATTTATTTTTAAAATGTCAAAATATTCTGAAGTGTTTGCAGCAATGAGTAATGCACGATATAACACTGGTTCTACTTCTCACGGGAAAGAGTTTTAATTTAGAATGACTTAAAATAGAATCGAGATACGAACATCCAGTTTAATAAAACAGTGAAGTTTTAGCTTGTGATGAATGAAAATACGGACACGAATAAAATTTTTTACTTTATCCGTTATAAGCGATGTTAACATTTGGGGAATGATAAGACGGAAATTATTAGAATGATTTCTTTTATCAGTTACAAACAGTTCAGCATTTGAGAATTGAAAGTACAAATATGATTTATATTGCATATTTGATTAGTCATTTACAACTGACCAGGATTCTCTATAGAGAAGACAATCTTACGCTTGTACCCAAACCGTTTGTTTTCAGAAGTCAAGCATGGGTTGGGTGTGTGGTGAGCTAAGCGGGCTTTTCTTAATTCATCTTCACCTGTAAAGATGAACAACTACCTAATAACTTTAGATAAATATTTCGACGTATTCATTTATAAAATATTAATGAAATCCATGCACTGACCAATATGTTGCTTTTGAAACAGTCTTGTTTTAATTTGGTAACGCACTCTTAAAACGGCCATGGACTGAAATATTTTCTCTATGAGGAAATGAATGTAGTCCATGATTTTTTTAGGTCAGATCTTGAGCAAGATAACCATTATGTAGATTGTTTAAACTGGTATTGAAAAACAGATTTTTAATTCCTTCTTGACTAAAGTAGCAATCGGCTTGTGCTCAAGTCTGAGAAGGCGGCAATAATTTACTGTGAACTATTGTTATTAGTTCAAGAATATATTTTTGGAGAATTGAAGATTAAATTTTTGCTCAGATATAAAGCATGTCTATACATCTTGAGTGTTATTTTCAAGCTCCAGCTTGTTGGCCGGGCATCTATTTTTACATAACTAATTTTCATTGTTGAATCAATACTGCGAGTTTGCAGGAAGTATTCTATTATGAATGTTTCAGTGGATGTGTGTGAGCAATTTACTTGAATTACTTGTCTAATTTTTTCCCCAGGCCATCAATACAGCAAGTTTACAAAAGGCCTTCAGGATTTATATATCAGGAATCTATGTTCCTGATACCCTGTCAATATATATATTTTTTTTCAGGATTTCTACATTCTGCGCCCATTCTACTTTTTTCAGTGTTACACCTCCTTTGCTATTTCTTTGTTTTTTCTATGTCATCCTTCCTCACTTGGTGTTGCAATGCACAAGGTGTCCTAGGTGGAAACACGTTTTGTGCATGAATTCCCGTTTTTACAGCCCGCTCTAACTGGTCTTATCTCTTCGTTCTTCAAGATCGCTTTCCTTTTGGCTAGGAAATGTCAAAATAACTTATTTTATAATAACACTGAAAAGTTGAATCGAAAATCCCACTTCGGTTTTAAAACAATTTTTTGTCTAACGAACCGTTCCCTTGACCTATATCTCATGAGTGAAAAACTAAAAAGGCCTTCGCAGAGAAGGGAAGTCTTTCTCTTCATTCCATAAAAGCTTATTTATTGACAGATTGAAAAAGATCTGTAATTTTTTCGGGTCCATACTCACCACCTTTGTAAGGTTGAAGTTTGATGAAAGTATGAATCGTTGTTTTGAAAGATCTCATAATTATTGAGGTGAATTACCATTGAGGAAGGTGTTGTTACTGTGAATGACTAATTCCTAAGGCTAATGCCATTATTTCCAGGAAATCAAGGCTCTGGGAGGAAAAGGAAAAATCATCTTTGGAGGCAGTTCCATCACCAGGAGGAGGAAGTATGGCTTCATCATCAGGCTTAGTTACTGATTATACTTAATTACTGATTATACTTAATTACTGATTATACTTAATTACTGATTACACTTAATTACTGATTATACTTAATTAATGATTATACTTAATTACTGATTTTACTTAGTTACTGATATTACTTAATTATTGATCATACTTAGTTACTGATTATACTTAAGTTGACAGTCCTGGTCAAAATCCGAAATATTATCGATTTCCTGTTTTTAGCTTTGTTATAGAGAATTTTTTTTCTGAATCTAACGATTTGCTTCATTTCCTTGAAAGTGTGTTCGTTCGTCTGCTACAGCTTACGAGAGGCCATTCAATTAAGAGGGGGGGGGGGTTGGGTTAGGTTACCCCTACATTCAAAAATGATTAAAATTTTGTTTTTTTAGCTCATGTTAGAAAAAATTTGTTCTGAATCTAACGATAGGCCTTACTGCTTTGTAAGTGCGTTCGTTCGTCTGCTGCAGCTTTCGTAGGCTAGTCACTCATGTAATTACACGGCCAGTTGACGAGTTTGTCAGGTCCTCCCGAATGCTTGAACTTGTTGTCTTTTGAAATGCTACTTCTCCCACAGTTTTCAAGGGACCGGAACGGCAAATTTTAAAATTTTCCCGTGCAATTGAGATTTTTAAATTTTTACATTTTCAACCTAACAAGTTGAGGTTTGCAAAGAACGACGTCGTGTAAGGCGAATATTTTATTGTATTTTTGTTCCATTTTATTTTCTTCAATGTTTTACCATTAAAAAATTCCGCTTTTTTGATAAGATGCCAACCACAAGTTACTGTCGCCGCGGGCCACTAATTGGCTTTCGAATTGGCCAATTGATGCTCAAATTTGACTTTTTAAAAATATATTCGTTCATGAAGGGCATTCCAATTTTTACTATGAAGCACACAAATATTGGCCATTGGACACACAAATAAAGACAATAAAAGGAATCTGGCACCCATGCAGTGTAGCCAGATGCTGAGGGCTCTTTTATGGCTAAATTTCATTTGAAAATACAAGTATATAAACATTTTGGATGGAAGGACAAATCCGACAGAGTTGAGCTTAGGGCTTCGATATTATCACGTCTTTTCCCAACCTGAAATTCTAATTAAAAAGTTTAGCATTAATCCCAAGAAAAACAGCACGATTGAAAAAAGCCATCGTTCCCTGTAGGCAACAAAGTAATATTAATTAAAAAGCAAAATCCTCAAATAATTTCGAAGGTCATCCCATTGAACTCTTCAAATCCTCAGGGCTGCTTTATCGTTAAAAAAGAATTCAGGCGGTCCTAAATCCGGCAGTACAAAATTCTACAGTATAATATTCGGCAGTACTAAAAGAATTCATAAACAAACTCCTCGGCACACATATTACGATGGTTTGTTAAAGTGTTTAGTTGCTTGAGTACTCAGACCAGCATCTGCCGTAGGTTTATTTACTTTCGAGTATAATATTCTTTCATTTGTTGTGTTTAATATTCCGCGCCGTTCAGTAGCAAGCGCTACCCGAATAGAGTAAAACGAGGCAACAGACATGAGCCAAGTGTCCCAGTCTGGCGTTGATTATAAATTCAAAAACGTTTGAACTAAGCTGCTTATTGATCCGTTCACATTTTATGTTTGTGACCGTGCACATTGCACTCTTTTAAATTCTTCTTTTTTTGAGTCCCTCTTTATGCCCTTATTTTGATTCTATGATTTTTAAAACACCACCACTTTGCGCACTGCAATAATTGCATGATGTTCCGAGTATCATTGTAACAATCCAAGTTAATTTTCCTTGGCCTACTATTGCATATGATCGAAATGACTGTTATATTATATTGAGTATAGAAATTAACATTGCTAGGAATGTATAACAAAATTATAAAGATTCATTTCTGCACTCATCGATTTTACGTCCAAATTGAAAAGTGCTTATGATTAGCTGAAAATGATCTTATATGCGTGAAAATTATTATAATTTAACGTACCGAAAGATAATCAGCATTCGCTAATTTCCAGGAATGTCAGAGTGTTAGGAGCGTCTGCCTTCGTCAGGCCCATTCTTAAGAGGCCCACCGTGGCGTCAGTAGCGCTGTATTAATTCACTAAGTTTAAGTTTTTTGCAAGAAATATAATAATATAGTTTCTGCAAATAAGTCATGAATGACTAGACATTATTGATGCCATGCGTATTTTAAGATTAAATATAGAAAGGATGAAATTAAAACTCTGTGAACTTCAATGAATAAAATATCTTCCAATAACGTTTTTTATTTATTTGCATTTAAATAAAGTACTCGCTCACATGATAACATTTGCCAGGATCTAAAGATTTAGGGAAATAGAAAATGATGCTGTTAGTCTTGACTTACCCTAAATACTGACTTACCCTAAATTCTGCTGTTAGTCCTGATTACCGAAACTATAGACTTACCTTAAATACTGATGTTAGTCCTGACTTACCCTAATACAGAAATCGAGGACACTGTTTTTTAGAAGTTTCAATTGCTGTTTCAAAGCTGCTAGTCTCTTAAGTACAAACTGATTCCAAAATTTTTGCCAAAAAGTATGAGAGAATTCAGTTCATGTTGTTAATATAACTGATCAGTAATAATACGAAATATAACTCAATGAAAACAGAAGTGACATTCCTCTCTTTGCGACGCCGTTGATGTGGTTAGAGAGGCCTAAATTTTAATATTTTTTCTCATCATCGATTATCATGCATTCGTTTTGTCCCATCGCGTGCATTTTCATGCATTCCCATCGTCACCGTGACTGGAATACATAACTGCCCGTTTTGTATAACCAGGCTCAGTTATTTGTTTGGGGGTAGTGATAATTTTTATCCTCCTTTAGAGCCATAAAAAGTGTCTTTGGCGATGGTAAGGAGTCTGTACATCGTTACCACGGTTGTGATAGGTATAAATAAATGTGCATGCAAGGTGGCGAAATGTATGCATGATTATCGATGATTCGGTGAAATAGTTGGACTGTTACTAACTTATAATTTAAAATACCCTATAGGGCATGTTCGACGTGTTATCTCCGTCCTGCCTGTCTTTATTTCTAGCGCTGACTCAGGACATAACAGAGAGTTCGGTTTGATGGGCTTAGAGTCTATTTATTTGGATGAACTAAACCTGCCTACTATGAAAAAACACTTTCACAGCTGGGTTGAATTTGCAAAAGTATTTAACACCCTTAGGGTGGTAAATACTTCAAATATTTATTAATTATTTTTCTTCATTTTGTGATATTTGAAAAAATCTCGGTTTGAAAAAATAGCCCTCCCCTAAAGGGATATGAATTGCGTCATCGAGTCTTTTGAAATTTAAATGTGATATGAAATATACCATGTATTGGCTCCCAATTTATTGATCGTATTCTAATTCATTCAAAATGCTAGAAAAATTTATCATGGTCGGACGCGAGAAAATTCGAGTCCATAGGGAGCACGTAGGAACTAACTTATTCCACAGTTTCTCTGTATGTTTTATTTATGCGTGAAAAAGAAAGCCTGTTAATCTGTGAACTGGGAAACGCTGTTACATTTTTTCATCCAAAAACATGAAACGCTCAGAAAAAACAACGTTAGATAAATGCTCCAGAGTTTAAAGACCAAGAAACACAGAAAACACATGTGGACATCATGAACAATCGGGTCTCCTATGCTGTACGTCATGGAAATCAGATTCTCTGGCGCCATGATGTTCTGGATAGATAACACAAACCAAATATTTACTTAAAATGCAATTCAAAACACTAGACTTTGAAACGCAGCAAAGTGATGCTTTTTTAATTGGTAAATGGGGGTCGCAGCTGTTCTTTGTTTTATCGTCAAACTTTGATGTAGTCCAGGATAACGGAGTTCACTGGTCTGTAACACCGGCCTTTTATAGGCAACTGGAAGTTCTGGAGTAGTCCAGGATAACGGAGTTCCCTGGTCTGTAACACCGGCCTTTTATAGGTAACTGGAAGTTCTGGAACAAATAAGTTTAGACTTTGGAACAAATATGGATGAGTTGAATTTTCAGTTGGGGGAACCCGGAGTTGAATGTTTTAGTTTGTGTGTTAGGAAATAGGTTGAGGATATTAGGTTGTTGAATAGGGGAGGATACGTTAAGTTTTCGATGTGATGATAATTTTTCTGAATTGGAAAAGTGGGGTTAGGAGTTTAGGTTTTTAGATAAGTAAGAATGATTTAAATATATTAAACAAGTGATGAAACATTTAGTGTGCTGGAAAAAGAAGGTTAGTTCAGTCTTTTTGCCTGGAATTTAAGGATCACTTCACTCATGTGGTAGAGTTAGGGAAAGTTTAATATCCTAGACATACACGGTGTTTCTTAAATACGGAACCCGAAAAAATCTTTAGCAACTTTTGATACATTGAACGGATTTTTAAATTTGTGACGTAATAAATAAATGACTTTTAGTCTATAATTTGTTAGGTAATAAATAAATGACTTTTAGTCTAAAATTTGTGAGGTAATAAATAAATGACTTTTAGTCTAAAATTTGTGAGGTAATAAATGGAACTAAACCAAACAGGACAGGACTGATGGAGTAGCCAAAGACATAACAAACTTAGGCTGGTTAAATAATCTAAATGTGTGAGGTCTCGTCCTTCAGAAATATTTCAGTCTTTAAGAAGCATTTCAAAGGTTTGTCAACTGCGTCGGTTAGCGAGACCGAAGGGGATTTTTTCAATAAAAAAGTTCTTCACTACACCTTTGAATAAACGAGAATATGGCTATTGGAAAACTAGATTCTTCACAACACATTACACATGGGTGATTCAGATGATGTGTAAGTGACGTGCACCAGGTCGTACAGTTCTATGAAATATTATGATATCTGTTTAAAATCAAGAGAAGTGGGGAGTTGTTTTTTTGGAGAGCTGCACATATTTCCAAATCCATGCACAGGTGGACGTGGTTTAAAGATTTATTAAATTCCGATATTATCAAGACTGTCGACCTAGTTGGTTCGTCAGGCAATAGTGAAGCATCACCCAAAGGAAAACATATTTATTAGAAAGAGACAAAAGTTTCAACGACCTACGATCTCGTTTTCTGGAGTTCATATAAAACTTATTACCTGACCTGTGTATCGCAGATGACATAGAAACAATTTTCATCTGTGGGAGCTCCTTTGTTAAGTTTTTGTCAAGATTTAATCAGCTGTTTTGGGTTGAGTTGCTTTGAATTGTGTTCATGCTCGAGTATGTTGTTCAGCGTCTAGTTTCTGAACGATATTTTCAGTAAAATGCGGGTCTCACTAGATGATAAATGAATCAAATAACGGTAAAATAATAAATAATAAAAATTACAATAGTCACTAAATACTTGTCAAAACAACGGATAGGGAAATTTGTCTAAAAGTTGCACTTGAAAAAACAATTCTTGACGCGTTTGTACAATAAAACCATTTTTTGTGTCTAATGGAAGCTGACGGTTTTCATTCTTGAATTTTTGTGAGGTGAACAAAATTACTTTAAAAAATTTAAGAAATTGCCGTTCTGTTCAGTTAAAAGTCAATGTAATACAATTCATTTTTCGGTATGGATAAAATATATGCCATTAGAATTCATGCATAAAATCATGTGTGATTACAGAATCATACCCCAATTTTTATAATTTACATTTTGAATTTTTTTTAACAATTTAGTTACCCCAAGTGAGACAGCAGTAGATTATTTCTTTAGACCAGCACAATGGACACATTAGAACTACAGGGTGCGCCAGAGAAACTTACTTATTTGAAAAAATTCCCGCGCGGTGAGTTGAGCGGGTAGAGGGGCGAGAGGGGGCGCATCTGGAGATGGAAGTTCCCAAGTTTGTTTCTCCCGCCAGTCAGTTGCCATCATGCTCTGGTCTAGAGAGCAGCGGGCCTTCGCAGTCGAGAGCTTCTTTTCTAACGGTCGCTCAATTGTTGCTACGCAACGTGCCTTCCGCGCTCGCTTTGAAATTTGACTCCATGCGATTTCTTTTTATGGGGTTATTTGAAATCCCTGGTTTATGTCGATCGACCACGGACCATAGCACACCTCAAGAACAACATTCGCGACGCCATTGCCAACATATCGATTGATATGCTGCAAAGAGTGGATACGAATTTCAAAAATCGACTTCATCAGTGTATGCGCAATGGGGGTCGCCATTTATCCGATGTCATTTTCAAGACAAAGTGAAAAAAAATTTGGATATTGTATTCTCATATAAAAAATAATTTAAAACAATAACTGAAGTACTTTTGTTTTTATTGACCTTTCAAATAAGTAAGTTTCTCTGGCGCACCCTGTACTAGTGGGCCCGAATAAGTTAAGCGACTTCTAAGGTTTCCTCTCGTAAACGCTATCTTAATGTGTACAATTTTGTTTAACATAATTTATTCAACCTAGGGGTATACTAGACTGATCAATAAGTTGATTTTATCAAGATTTGATTCCTAATTATGCGAAAATAGTTTACTTGGGCTAGTTGGAACAGATATATCCGTAAATTTGAACATTAAAATCAAAATCTTGTTGACATCGGTGAAATTGCAAATGAATATTAAAATTGACATCATTGACATCAACATTTTACCATCAATGAAATTGAACATGATTAACACAGAGTCGACATAATTCATCTCACAAACTTTCCTCGAAAAAACCAAGATAACTACTACATAGAGCACTACGTGTAATATATTACAACGATCCATTCGAACCCAATATACGCATCATATCTACGACATAGATGCACATCTCTGGATGACCTGCATGTCAGCGCAACCCAAAAACCGAAAATCCAATATACCATCCACCGGAATGTTGCTCAGGTGGCACGCGTGAACAGATTTATACAGATCCTCCACAGATGGTAAAGCCACTTCCCTGCTGCAGGTTGCACTGAGAGCACACGGAGTACTTCCGTCCTGTGGAGTAGTTAATTTGATAAGTGAGGCTGAACACTTAAGGAATTTGAATGAAACGTATTAGAAATTTTAGTATCATGTTCAAGGACGGTAAAATTCTGACTCTGCAATTTTTTCACTGGTGGTATTGAGAGCTAAGTTTTTATTTTACATTTTATTTTTTACATAGTAGGGAAACTATAATCCATCGTAGTTTTGTGATTGCATAGTATTGATCATACTTTGCATTTTACAGAGCTGATGATGAAGCTGATCTCTGAAACATGTTTGATTTAAATTTTTACCCATAAAATGATTAATTTTATTTACATTTTCCTCGCTATTGTAGAAGAAAGTCTGTGTTTGTAGATTTACTTATTTTATTTAAAAATATAATTGCAAACTAATGACCGTTGTGTAGAATTGCAGAATTAGAATTCTGCGGGTGAGGAGCATGGGAGATTCATACAACCTTCGGAAATTCTATTAACTTTGTTGAGCCTTAATGTATATTCTGTGTATCTTTGTGTGTTTGTGCCAGTGTGAACAAATGCAATTGAGAACTTTGCAGTACGCAAAATTAAAGAATTTAATCTTAGTGTCGTCTCTCAGCTGTCTCTATTTTGCTCTCAAGAACAAATTCTTTCTTAATTTTGCTCAACTGAAATGCATATTATGGAAACTCATGACATATAGATTTGAATTACCTTAGGTAACAAAAATTAAGCATTAAAAATTAGTTTTATAACAATCTTTTAACAAAATATTTTCTAATTTACTAAGTAGAAATAATTATTAAAGAAATAAAAGACTTCAATTTAATCTAACTTAATAATAAACGTTGTGTGTTTATTTATATATTTTAATATTTGTTGGGTGTCCGCTTCTTAATAAACATAGTTTGTATATTTATTTGTTTGGTATCCGTCATTGGGGTGAAAATTCAGGATTAAAAAAATTAGGTTTCAAAGATTAAATTTCGGGTTAAAGGGTTAAGATATTTAAATGGGCCAAATCATAACCTGGTTTATATTTTATCGTTTCTCTGTTTGTATGACAATTGGATGTATAAATTGATTTATATCTCATGAACAACACTTCGCAAAAGAAAATGTTGATTCTCAGACTTTTTTTGTACGCTGATGCGCTTATTCAGAATTTTAATGTCCCTTTTTGCAGGGAAATCTAGTCTTGCAGTAGCTAAAATTTTAATTCAGTGAAAGTTGCTTTTAAAAAGTTCATAAGTAATTGCTGAGTAGAGGAAAAGTCAAACGATGATTCGCGTGGAAACATTCTTCTGCATTTTGGTGAGTATTACGATAAAAGTGTAACAAAACACTTTGTTGTTGAATAGCTCCAGTTGCAATGCAATCTGTCCATTACACGTAACAATTTTACACATACAATTTTACAATTACAATTTTACAATTACAATTTTACAATTACAATTTTACAATTACAATTTTACAATTACAATTTTACAATTACAATTTTACAATTACAATTTTACAATTACAATTTTACAAATAAAATTTTACAAATAAAATTTTACAATTACAATTTTACAATTTTTTTACAATTTCACAATATTTTACAATTATAAAATTTTGCTTTAAACTTTCTGGTGAATTCAACGACAAGTATGGCACAGCATTTTGTCCACAGCCGTACATGTTTATGATACCGACTCGCGCCAACCACATGATAAACAACACAAAAACTTCACTTATATAAATAATTTTTTTAACCTGCAAGTATTTTTTGCTTAGTTTAAAGTTGTTTCATAATACTTTCATACCGGACAGTTTGGTTTAGTTTTTTAATTTGGTATTGTTTCAAAAGATTCAATTTTATTTTCAAATACACGTAATCACTCGTCGTCTTGTTCTACTTCTAGAAAGAATCCCACAAGTGTGTCACTTCAACTTGTAATGCCCGTTTCTGGCAGGTTGTGATGTACATGAAAATGTACTTGAGCTTCTCGTGTATAGGCCCGATATTTTCAGCTAAAACTTCGTTTTCAAAATATCTAATTTTTCAAGATGCGATGAAGCAAAATCTGAACAAGATTTGCTGCCTGTTTTAGGGAGATCAAATCTTTTTTCGAGTTTTTTTTGAGGTTGAGATGATTATTACATCATGCAGTAAAATTGATTTCGCACACTGGTATAGAAATGGCTTAATTTCTCTTGTACACTAATTTCAATTTGATTAATTTATTTCCTTTTTTTATTAGACTTTACCAATAGCAATGACATCAATACTGTATCAGAAAAATGGAAAAATTTTCTTTGGTATGGTTTTCCGATAACAGAAAACGTCGAAAACTAAGCTGGACTAAATTTCGTATGAGGATAGCTTTGTCTTGATAAATGATTTTAGAGAAAATGGAAATACATGAAAACTAAAATAGGAAATAAATTTTTTTACACATTGCATTTCAGGAAAAAATTTAACCGTATCAGAAATATTTATCGAAAAAGCATTTTCCTTAAAAGAATAACATTAATCATGAATGAAAAATAAAATAAAGCAGCCATTAAGGTTAAAATTACGCTACTATTTAGACTAAAATAACGCCACCATAAAAATGAAATAACCCAACCATTGAAATCAGAACAATGCAAGCACCAAGAATTGGGTTCATCTAGCTCAACGATGACATTGTCTGTGGAATTTCCACGGGTCCTGCTACTACCTAATAATACCCTTGGTTTATTTGTTTGGAGTCCGCTTCTTCCACATCTCTGTCACGCTCAAATGGATAGTTATATTGACCGTATCTGTGATACAATTTCACCATTGCGCATGTACAAGAATATTTTTTATCACGGGTACTGTTACGATGGATTTATTGGTTTGTCATCCACATCTGGAAAATTTGTTCATGAGAGGTATTGAATCCCGTCATTTTTGGCGGGCCGTGCACACTTGTACTATAATAAGAGCACTACCCGTCTGTCTGTCCAAAGCTAGCCGAAAGTGTGTGATGAGCGTATCTGTGATACAAGCTTCATCAACTCCACAATTTCCAGTGCATTTGAATCCATCGAATCGAGTAGGAATGAATAACACATGAATTCTTCGGGACTAGGAACGTGTGTCAAGTAATTTTTCGAACATTATTATACATTTTTGAAGGGCCGTGTGCACTCGGCTACATCAACTCTCGAGAGATTGATTTTTATTTATTTCTTACGGCCTTACTTTCATTTCGCCTTCTTTCTTATTTCAAATAAAGGGGGGTGGACTAGATGTAATAACGAAGCCATAGAAGTAAATCAAATGTGAATATGCTCGTGCTGATAAAACCCACAGCAAAAAAACTATATCGGTCAACATAACTAAAGAAAAACACCCACTGAGAAAACATTTAAATCACCGAACCATGAAAAAAAATAGAAAAACGATAGGCCTCAGAACCATTGAAAACCCAACCGTGAAAAAACTATATTAGAATCTAGAATCATAGAAAAACCACTGTGAAAAATTAAATCACTATCAGAACATTACTTTAGAAGTACCACCTCCCTAGCGTGAATCTTTGCAAATAAAACTCAACAAATTGTCAACCATGCAGGTGGCTGTGGTTGTGTCAGCATTTGAAGGATTCGACGCTCAGTTTCCTTTTCGGGCTGGTAGGGCATCTGACATACAGGACACCGTCGGCAAACCTCTTCCTAGAGACACGGTGAGTCGTAACTTCACAATTCCTGGATACCGTCGGTGAGACAACCTTCCTAGTGACACGGTGAGTCGTAACTTCACAATTCCTGGATACCGTCGGCGAGACAACCTTCCTAGTGACACGGTGAGTCGTAACTTCACAATTCCTGGATACCGTCGGCAAGACCACCTTTCTAGTGACACGGTGAGTCGTAAGTTTACTGTTAATGTTCAGTTTTCGCAATTGGAAGCCAACTACTCGTCTTTTATAATATTTATGTCGTTATATTTCGAGGTATTGGTACCATACTGCCGTATTGTTACATTAACATGCTTGTTACATTAACATTTTTCTCTAATGTACGAATGGAAAATAGTTTCATTTGTAATTCTGTAACTATTAATTTAATGCGGATATCCAATTGAATAATTCGAAGCTATTGTCGAATTTTTCACGTCTTACATACGATTGAAGTGTTTAATATCATTATGAAAATATCTACGGTCAGATTTCGCCATCACATTGCATTTGAAGTATGTGCAGCCGTGTTTATCCACCAATTCAAAAGGCATGCTGAATACGCGTACAGAATGATTGCTTTCATATAAATTTGAAATTTGAGGAACGGGAAAAAATAGAATTTCTATTGTGCGGGAAGCATACGAGTCATAAATTAGAATGCGTGTCTCAAATACACCGCTTGAGCAACGCTCAAAATGTACTGATTACGTTCGAAGGGATTGGTCACACGAGCATTTATACAGTCATCACGGCCACAGACAGGAGTTTATTATGATACGAAATGGAAACCAAAATTTTTGCCGATTATTATTTGGTTTGGAAACAAAATTTGACTCTGTCATTTTGACTTGGAATTCGAAAACTACAGTAACGTAAGCTGATAAACCTTTCACCCGTTGAGCATCTCAAACGATCCAGCACATCTTTCGTTTATTTCATGTTCAAAGATCTTACAAAAACTTCAATTTAGTTTTTCCTTCCTTTTTCATTACCTTCTCGCTTTTTTCACGTAATTTTTTGCCTCTTAAGCACTTGTTCATTTATCGATCAAGCTTCCGTGAAAGATGTACATTAATTTTCACCGCATTTGTAGCTTGTTTATTTTTCGTCTATTTTCGAACGATCTGCCACAAAAATTGCCTATTAGTTTTCATTTCATTTCGGGTAATAAACGTCTCTTTTGTTCATTTTCTGGTCAAAGCTATCTTAGAACCTGCATCGCCATTCATTACGTTTTTTGTTCATTTCAGATCAGCCTGCCAAGTGTGAAACATTTTTTGTCACCAAAGTCTTGTTTTGTGCATTTCCGATGGAGCTGCCTTGGAAACAACACATTAGGATTGACACTATTTTTTTAGCATTAAATCAATCGCTCATTTCCAGGGCAGGGGTGCCACAACTGCTATATATTAGTTAAAACATCTTTTCTCTTAACCTGCAGGTGTTTGAGAGAGTCGGAGTCTTGAGGAATCCATTGTACGTGAGTATCATGACAACAGATCGGTCCTCAGCTGCCTCCTCGGAAGACTGCCGCATTCGCGCTATTCAAAAAGGTACTGTGGTGTTGTGTGTTACGAGTGGTACTGTGGTGTTGTGTGTTACGAGTGGTACTGTGGTGTTGTGTGTTACGAGTGGTACTGTGGTNCTGAAATAAACCGTAAATTTGAAGGTCAACCTTGAAACGACTGACGAAGTAGGAATAATTGTATAAATTGATTTGAAAAGAAAAGAAGACACGACACACACGAGTGACACGACACGCACACAAGTGACACGGCACGCACACAAGTGACGCGACACGCACACAAGTGACAAGACACACACACACACAAGTGACAAGACACACACACACACAAGTGACAAGACACACACACACAACTGACACGATACGCACACAAGTGACACTACACACACAAAAGTGACACGACAGGCACACAAGTGACACGACACGCACACAAGTGACACGACACGCACACAAGTGACACGACACGCAACAGCTCGAGGACGACACGACGCGAGGCAGCAGGGCAGGAAGAGATGAGATCACGCGTGCCACACCCACACCCGGCGTCAGGTTTTTACTTTAAAAGCGTGCACTGCAGCGGGGGCCAGCGGTGGGTGGTGAGAGGGCCAAGGAGTGGCACTGGAGTGCACCGCACGTGGAAGGTGCAGTGTGCAGTGACGGTGTGCTGCAAAAGTGCAGGTGTGTTGGTGGGTATGAATGGGAGAGCTTTAGCGTGTGTGTGTGAGCTGATGAGCGTTTGCAGGTGGGTATGTGTGAGCTAGCGAGTGCGCGTGAGGTTATAAATGCGCGTGTGCTGGTGTTTAGCTCGGTATGTTCCGATGGGCTGGTGTGTTGAAGGGTAGATGTGCCGATGGGTAGACGTGCCGATGTGTAGACGTGCTGATGTGTAGACGTGCCGATGTGAAGACGTGCTGATGGGTAGACGTGCCG